>VMDR010017141.1:0-20415 GCA_007922815.1 Macrotus californicus | reverse complement strand
GTAGTGTAATTATGATGTGCCTTGGTGTGTTCCTCCTTGGGTCCAACTTCTTTGGGACTCTCTGAGCTTCCTGGACTCCCTGGAAGTCTATTTCCTTTGCCAAAGTAGGGAAGTTCTCCTTCATTATTAGTTCAAATAAGTTTTCAATTCTTTTCTGTTCCTCTTCTCCTTCTGGCACCCCTATGATTCGGATATTGGAACGTTTAAGGACATCCTGGAGGTTCCCAAGCCTCTCCTCATTTTTTTGAATTCTTGTTTCTTCATTGTGTTGTACTTTAATGTTTCCTTCTTTCTTCTGGACCACACTATTGATTTGAGTCCGTTTTTCTTCCCATCCCTGTTGGTTCCCTGAACATTTGCCTTCATTTCCCTTATGGTCACCTTCATTTGTTTATCTAATTTGCGACCAAATTCAACCAAGTCTGTGAGCATCCTGATTACCAGTGTTTTGAACTGTGCATCTGATAGGTTGGTTATTTCTTGGTCACTTAGTTCTATTTTTTCTGGAGCTTTGATCTGATCTCTCATTTGGGCCATTTTTGTTGTCTTGGCACACCTGTTACGTAGTAAGGGGCCGAGCCTTAGGTGTTCACCAGGGCGGGGCAACCCACGCTGCTGCGTTGTGACGCTGTAGGTGGGGGAGGGGACCGAGAGGGAACAATGGTGCCTGCTCCGCTCTCTGCAGGTTTTCAGTGACTTCCCGCGTGACCCACTCCAATTGGGCCCTCTGGTGCTGATTCTGGTGCTGCTTCCTGGGTGGGAGGGCTTATGTACGCTCTAGGACCCTGTGGGTCTCTCCAACGAGCTCTCCTGTGAGTCCGGGCGTTTCTCCCGCTGCCACCGCCCCCACAGGAGCTTTCAATCAGAGGCTCTGAGGCTTTGTTTCCCGGAGCTGGAACTCTGGGTTGCGGGGTCTGTCTCGCTCCCCAGTTGTTCCTCCCAGTTTATCCGCACAAGGGAGTGGGACTCCCGGTCCGCAGCCGCCAACTCTCCCGCTTTCTGTGCCCTTCCCCGGTCTGCAGCTGCCAACTCTCCCAGCCAGCCGCGCCTTTCCCCGGTCTGCCAGCCGCGTGCGAGTGCTCTCCGGCCTGTCTCGCCCCTCCTACTGGTCTGGATGAAAGTTTCTCCTTTAGTTCCTTGGTTGTCGGACTTCCATACAGTTCGATTTTCTGTCAGTTCTGGTTGTTTTTTGTTTTAAAATTTGTTGTTGTCCTTCTTTTGGTTGTACAAGGAGGCACAGTGTGTCTACCTATGCCTCCATCTTGGCCGCCAACCTGTGCAGTCGGTCTTTATTCTTATATCACAGTCTATGTCAGGCTGGTAACTTTACATAAAGTAGCAGCTGGCTGCACATTTCCTCAGGCTTTCAAGGTGAGGGTTCATAAACCTAGATACTGAGTGAATTTCTTGCTTTCCACAAGAAAAAATCTTTTTTCCCCTCTCAATCTTACTTGTATCCCTTTTGCATGGTTTTCTTTGATTCTGGTCAGCTTCAGGGAAAATGGGTTACACAGAAACAAGGATGGAACAGGGGACCACCTATATGCCTGTGGTAAAATCCTAGGCAAGAGATGGTAGGGCTTGAACTGGGGAAGAGTAGTAGAAGTGATAAATGGTTGGATTTTGAATACTTTCAAGGGTAGAGCCAGTGATGTGACATGGAGGGTTAAAGTCAAATGTAAGAGGGCTTAGTTGGGAGTCCAGAGGGACCATAACTGACTTGAGAACATTTTACATCTTGAAACTAGAAATGAGTTTAAAAGTTGTCACATGAGAATTAAATTTTTGTAGTTAAAGAGTTGTTTCTTCAACCTAAATCTGCAGTCAGTATTTATTATGTGACTCATCTCCCTTCCTATAGTCTCTGGGTTTTGATATCTCCCAATTCCAGCTACCGTAAGTGCCGGTTTTCTCCCATCCTACATCCATCACCTGTGGATGTTTCAGCCTTCTCCTGTCCCTCCCTTACAGTAGTCCAAAAGAAATGATGGGTGTCATTGCAGGGGAGAAGAATGCAAAATAGTTGAAAACAGTATCCCTATATTCTATTCACAAGCTTTGATTTTAAGATAACTGAGAACCTAATAGTGAAAAGAAACTTTATTTTTAGAAATACAATACTACTTTCTTACTGTTAATGGTAAATCTACTTTATTGGTATCTGTAACACAAAGTATTAATAAATGAAAAGAAGCAATTTTGGGAAAGTAGAATTTCTGCTTTCATTCTAAGGTGAACTTCATTTTGGCTTTCAAAAACAAACAAACAAACAAAAAACCTGTGGGCTAAATTGCTATTTCCCGGGAGCTGTAAAAACTTGGGCAAGATATTTCTTTTTCTATGGCTTTTTTTCCTTATCCATAAAATTTCAGCCCTCCTATTGCCTCCTGTTCTTAGGGACCTTGGAAAATTAAAAATCTCATTTAACCAACATTTGGTGTCTACTGTGTACCAGTATGCTTGATGCTGGGAGAAATATCAATAAGTACAAGATAGGGACACAGGTCTCTGTCTTTCTAGAGCAAGAAACTTGCATTTAATAGACACGCATGACCAATCTTCAGGCGGTATAAATTTTCCCGCGCTGGCCGTTAGCTATCACCTATTGTATATCACCTGCTGCAACTGCTGGGCCCACTCACCCAGCTAATTCGTGAAGTGCCATGCCACAGCGGGAAGTGTAGCATTCCATTTTATTTCCACCTTTAAAGATATTAAGGAGGGTTCATTGCTCCCGGCGCCGTTTTCAAAGGGTAACCTTTCACTCCTCCCAGCTACGCAACCTAATTTCAGGGGCTCCCCAGGCCCACCCACACGTCCCCATCTGGCTGTTGACCAATGGGGTAGCTTCCTCTGCGCTGCGGGGCGGGACCTAGAGCGTAAACTCCGAAGACCCGCCCCTGTACGTGGCCTGCGTGCGTGGCGCGGAACTATTTCTTCAGCGCGTGGCGCCCTCCGGCGTCAGTGTGAGCCGGTTCTGAGCTCCTGCCATGGAGCCGCAGGAAGAGGCGCGAGCACCCAGGGACCGGGTCGACCCGCCGCAGGCCTCGAGGTGTCAGGCGCCTAAAAAGGAGGAGCAGCGGGAGAGCGGCGCAGCTCCAGCGGTGGCCGCTGTAGGCGAGGAGGCGGCCTGTGCCAGTGTGGACGGGCTATGGGAGTTGCCAGTGGAGCCGTCTGATCGGAGGCCCGAGTGCAGCCGCTGCAGGTGACCGACGGGCGGGGCCTCAGGCCGGGGGCGGCGAAGCTGCAGCGCCCCCTTCTGGGAAGGCGGCTGCTGCGGCTCCGGCTCGAAGGAGCATCGGCTCTGGCATCTTACCGCTTGGGGCGGCGGGCCCGCTGGCTGGCCTTGCTGTCACTGTGAAATACTTGTCGCGGTTCTTCAGTAAGAAGCCATGTACTAGGTTCGTTGTTATTCAGCGTTACTTCCCATTAAGACTCAGAGCGTGCTTAAATGTCAGTCGTCTTACAAATAAAAAAGCAATGAATTAGAGCCTGCAAAGTGGCTATTACAGTAGTTCAGATTGTATTCAGAATTCTGAATTCACTCGGAAATGTTTATTGAGCACCTGCTGTGTGCCAGGCACTGTGCTAGGTCCTGGGCGTGCAAGCATGAGTAAAACAGACACGGTCTCTGTCCCCCTTGGGGCACTTACAGTCTATTGGAGAGACAGTTTATTAAACCAACAGCTGACATGATTGGCTGCTCACAGTGTGCCCGACTGTGTAAGCACTTCTCATGATTACCCTCGTGCGGGTGCACTAGGGGATCGCGAGGACTGCTTTCCTTGCGTGTTGGAAGTTTTGCTATTCACGTGTACTATTCTGTTTGCTTCCTGGGTGTTCAGCGTCACTTTCCTTGGTGGCCGCATGTCTCCATCTGTCACCTATCTCACGGCTGCCCTTCACAATTTTAACTGTTAGGCAGTGGCTGTACTTCCTCACCTCATCAGGTCCTACACTGTCCTGAAATGGTTTTCACTCAAGTCACCAGTAGTCTCCGTGAGATGCAATCCGATAGGTCCTTTCCAGTCCACGTTTTACTGGACCTCCTGGCAGCATTCTGCAGTTAAATACTCCGTTCTTGAAACACTCTTTCTTTGGCTTCCGTTTGGTTTATCTGACTTCTCTGCCCTAGTCGTCTTTGCTTATTCTACTCAGACTCTAAACGTTGGGCTTCTTCAGGTCTTGAGTCTAGATTGTCTTTTCTTCCAACCCCACACACTTCCCACAGGTGATCTTACCAGTTTTCATGGGTAAGTTATTACCTCTACCCCGATATCTCTAGCCCAGTGATTTTCAACTTTACAACACACATAAACTAATTACTAATTCTGCGGCACTCCAAAAAATACATTTTTTTACTGATCCTGACAAAAATAATAGGTATAATTTTGATTTATTCGCACCGGATGGCTATTGTTGTGTTGTTGGCTGTTGTCATTGTTTAAATTTGACAGTCTAAGGGAAGGCACACTCCTTGAAAATTGCTGCTCTAGCCCACACCTTTCTCCTGAGTACAGACCTGTACACTCCCTTAACAAGTGCTTATTGAGTGCTTTGCTAATTAGTCACTGGTAGTGCCGTGGGCTCTGTGTTCATATGAAGTGTCAGTCTGTTACTGGATACAGGTAATAAACCAATAAACAAGAAACCAAATATATAATAACAGTTTTGGGGGGAAAAAAACAGCAATGAAGGAAGAAACTGGGTTGCTGTGATAGAAAATAGCAGGAGGGTATCAGGAAAGATTTCTGAGGAGATACCATTTATATTGAAATTTGGAAGATGAGAAGGATCCAGCCAGGAGGAAAGCCTCCCAAGAAGGGGTATGGGACAGACTGGTTGAAGGTCTGTACCACTTATATGCTTGGAGGATCCTACTCTGGACATTTGGACTTTTTCCCATGACTGGATTGTGAGACCTTAGAAGAAGCGATCTTGAGTGTAAGGAACTTTTTATGTTTTCTAAGTGTATTGTGTATTGGGTTGACCAAAAATTTTGTTTCCTTTTCTCTGTGAGATGACTAGTAGCACTTAGTTGTCTTTAACTTCATTTGAAACAATTTTGTTAGATTGTATTATGACAGCTATCATATCAGCATGCTGCATTTACAAAATAAAAAACAAAATTGGTGAATTTTTGTGTAGCCATTTTAATATTGAAGATGGAAGAAAATATGCAACATTTTTGACATATTATGCTTTATTATTTCAAGAATGGTAAAAACACAACTGAAATGCAAAAAAGGATTTGTGTAGTGTTTGGGGAAGGTGCTTTGATTGCTGAAATGTGTCAGGAGTGGTTTGTGAAGTGTCGTGCTGGAGATTTCTTGCTGGAGGATGCTCCATGGTTGGTGCACCAGCTGAAGTTGATAGCCATCAAACTGAGACATTCATTGAGAACATTTAATGTTGCACTATACAGGAGATAGCCAGCATATTCACAATATCCAAATTAATAAAGTTTTGGTGAAAATGAAAATGTGTCTTCTATTTTACAAAAAAAAAAACTGAACAGACTTTTTGGCCAACCCAGTGTAGTAAGTAGACATTCAATAGACTTTTGAGGAGAATAAATAATTTGTTTCTACAGAGGACTGTATATATAAACAAAAGGGATGTTTAATAGAATTTATTTAAATAAGTTGTCTAAATGTGTTAGGAGATAACACTTAAAAATGCTGAAGGAAAAGTGTTTCAAATATAAATCCAGGGCTAAATTTCCATGCTAGCTTTATCATGTAGTTTTAGTCCATGTAAAGCTACTAATTTTAAGTATTTATATACTTTAAAAATTAGTCTCCTGTGTTGAGCAAAGGTTTATGATTTTTCTGACCTGCTTCCCCTCTTTAATAAACTTTATTTTTTAGTGCAGTTTTAGATTC
Source organism: Macrotus californicus (assembly GCA_007922815.1). NCBI lineage: Eukaryota > Metazoa > Chordata > Mammalia > Chiroptera > Phyllostomidae > Macrotus > Macrotus californicus. Next base: position 14,530 of record VMDR010017141.1, on the reverse strand, counting down.
ACAGCAAAATTGAAGTGGGAGGTGTGGAAATTTCCTGTATACCCATTGCTCTCACTTGTGCATAGTTTCCCTCATTATCAACATTCCCTGCCAGAGTGGCACTTTTGTTAGGGTTGATGAGCTGCATTGATACATGATTATCACTCAAAGCTCATAGTTTATATTATGGTTAACTCTTGGTGTTGTACGTATTTTAAATTTGGATAAATTTCTAGTAATATATATCCACCATTGTAGTCTAATATCATACAGAGTATTTTCATGTCCTGAAAATCCTCTCTGCTCTGCATAGTCATCCCTCCACACCACCTAACCTGGTCTGCTTTTTCAAAAATAAAAATGGCTTGCTGGAGTTTAGCTTGTTTTCAGTTACATTTAGTTAATATTTTAGGGTCATGATTGATGTGGTACTTTTGCATTCTGGTTTTTCTAGTGAAAAAAACTTTGTTCCAGTAAAGATGCTAGACGTCTTAGTTATACTTCTGTATCTTCTCTGGATATTGCTGTGGGTCTGAGGACAAGATGTAGAAGCCATTTGAAAATCATGGGTCATAAAAATAATGGGATAATATCTAAAGACAGAATATTCTCTGTCTGAAGGAAGGAGAGCACACACATAGCTAGACCTTGAGAAAGAAATTTTTCTCCAGTGTTTCCTTCCTCAAAGGTATAAAGTTGTAAGGATTCTAATTAACTGCACCAATGTATTTAGCATCTACTTATTTTATTTTTAAAATATTTTATTTATTTTTAAGAGAGAGAAAGAGAGGGAGAGAAACATTAGTGTGTGGTTGCCTCTCACATGCCCTGTACAGGGGACCTGGCCCGCAACCCAGGCATGTGCTCTGATTGGGTATTGATCCAGTGACTCTTTGCTTTGCAGGCTGGCACACAATCCATTGAGCCACACCAGCCAGGGTTAGCACCCATTTATTAAGCACCAACCATCTGCCGCTTGCCTACCAGGCCTAGGTATTTTATTTAGGATATTTCTTAGAACAACATTTTAGAGTTGATATTGTTAAATGAAGAGGAAGTGGAGGTAATAAGTGAGTAGCAGGATTGGGTCTCCAGCTCCATTGCACTTGGTTCCCAGCTCATGCAGGTACTTGGACCTTGCTCCACACTTCATCTTTGCTGAATAAGACATTTTCTTTGTCACCAGTTAAGTGGAGCCCCTGAGCCTGCAGGAATATCTCTAATTTTTGCACTTTTTAAGCTGAAGTATGTTTACTTCAAGCTTAGACAGGTTGCCTGAACTGCAGTATTCTCTAGCTCTTTTTAAAAAATTGAAATATAATTAAAGTATAACATATGTAAGTTTAAGGTTTATAATGTGTTGTTTTGATACATTTATATATTGCAATATGATTACCATTGGGAATGTTAGCTATCTTCACATAGTTATCAATTCTTTTTTTTTTGAGGTAAGATTTAAGATCTAGCCTCTTAGCAATTTAGAAGTATATACTACAGTATTGACTGTAAATCACTATCATTATTCATTTTCTAGTTTTAAGTTTTCATTTTTTAACAGCATCTGGCTCCTTTATTCCACGTCTGAACCTTTTCCTTATTCTTTAAGGCTTGGGTATTCTGGAGTAAAAAGTGATTGGGGTAAAATCAGGGGGGAAAGAAAGAAGACTGTGAGTGTTGAAGAAGAATGCAGGAACCACACACCAGCCCACAGATGTTTTCAACTGTATTTTACCAGTTTTTAAATCAGTTTCTAAGAGTTAAAAATCAAGATATTTTATATAAAAATCCAGATTTCTGGCTAATATGAGAATGGGAATATCTAGCAGCTTGGGGGTCAGTTCCTGAGTGACAGTTGGCTCAGCTGTGCATTGGTTGTGCCCTTCCTTCGATTGGGTGTGCCTTGCTAGGGCACCACAGCTCCCTGTCATTCCTGCTTACTCCATCTACGGTTCGCTTCCTGCGCCTTGGAGGCATTTGTTTCGGATTCCGGCTGTCATTTTGGCTGGTCTGCCTGTTTGGTTGGTAAAAGTGAAAAATGGTAATTCCCAAGACAGTTTAGAATAATTAAGATTGTTGAATTGTTATCAACATTTAGAATTGGAAAACAAACTGTTTTGGGAGTGACCAATTATAAAAAGCACTTTAGAGCTTTCTAAATGTTTTATTTATTTTCCCCAAGAAAAATAAGAATTATATCATTACTCTCTAATAGATAGAAGTTTTTTTCCAATGAACATCAAAGCACATTAATTCTTTAAGGTACATTTGCCTGAAATTAATAATTTATAGATCTGCTAGTGCTTCTATAGTGAGAAAACATTCAGAAATTGTATTGTCTAAAGTTTGGCATTCCTGTGTGATTTATATAGTTATTTCCTTTATAGACTTTCAAGGTCAGGTGACTAGTAAGAGGTACAGTTGCTGTAGCTTTCATATTTTTATTAGTATACCACATGAAATGAATTATACTGAAATCAGTAGTGTGACTGCTGTTGTTTTCCTTTTGCATATAATAAATATTTTGAGTGAAGTGTCTGTAATCCATGGATTCTTTGTATTTTCCTTTGTCCTTGGCTACTTTTAATTATTTTTTTGGATGAGCCATTTTAATTGTTGTCTCTTTTTAAGATAGAACTTTTATCTCCTGAATCCTTTACCTGCTTATGGGCAGCTTCTTATTTGTATTAGTGACTTCTCACTTTTCAGTTAGAAAGGCAAATTTGTCATAGGGGAGGAGGGTTGGGGAGCTGGGTGAAAAGGTGAAGGGATTAAGAAGTACAAACTGGTAGTTACAGAACAGTCACAGAGATGCAGATTGCATAGGGAGTGGAGTCAGTAATACTTCAACTCTGTATGAAGCCCGGTGGGTGCTTGGAACATTGGGGGAGCACTTTCTAAAGTACATGATTTTCTAATCACTATGCTGTACATCTGAAACTAATACAGGCTAAAATTGAATGTAAACTGTAATTAAAAAAGAACATAATATAAAAAGATACTGCTGATGGAAAGTTTTCCTTCTGTTGAGTTTTCGTTTGTTTGCTTATTTTTGATTTTGTCCATTGGAAGCCTAGTGAACAGCTTGTGGGGAGAGAAGGAGGAGTGGAGTGAGCAGAAGTACTCCACGAGTGCTCAAGGAAAAAGTTGGAAAGGTATGGGAATGAGTATCCTCGCAAAGGGCTAGAGGGGTTGGCCTCATAGAAATATGTCAGATCTGTTTGTGGGGACGTTACTTGGCGGGCTAATCTTTTTTAAAAAATTGTGATAATATATACATAACATAATATTTATCATTCTAACCATTTATAAGTATGCAATTCAGTGGTATTAAATGCATAATGTTATGTAACCATCAATACTATCTATACCCAGAATTTTTAAAACATTCCCAACATAAGCTCTGTAACTATTAAATAGTAATTTACCATCTCCCCTCACCCCCAGCACCTGGTAACTTCTGTTCTGCTTTCTGTTTCTATAAATTTGCCTATTCTAGATATTTCATGTAGTCAAACATACAATATTTGTCCTTCTGTGGCTGTAATTTCACTTAGAATGTTTTCAAGGTCTATGTTGTAGCATGTATAAAAATTTCATTCCTTTTAGTGGCTGAATTGCATGTGTATAACACTTTTCTTTATAAATTATCAGTTCTTTTGTTTATTCATTATCCAGTCATATACACTTAAGAGTGGACTTGCTGTGTTAGTTCTATATTTAACTTTTTCAGGAATTGTCAAACTATTTTGCATAGAAGCTTCAACCACTTTATGTTCCCACCAGCAATGCACACAGGTGTTAATTTCCCCACAAAATTGACAGCACACAGTTAACGAACAGGGCATATATATGGCCTTTAATGTATTATACTTGAAATTGAATGTTTAAAGCAAACCCCTAAACAGAAGAAATGACTGAAAAAAACACAGTGATTACCATTACTTTAGCAAGTCATGAATTTTTTTAAATGGAGGTATAATTGACATATAACCTTATCTTAGTTTCAAGTGTACAATGTAATTATTGGTATTTGTATACATTGCAAAATGATCACAATAAGTCTAGTAAACATTCTTCACATTACATAGTTACATTTTCTTCTTGTGATGAGAAATTTTAAGATCTACTCTCTTTTTCATCTTTCAAATATGTGATACAGTATTATTAACTATAGTCATCATGCTGTACATTACATCACCATGACTTCTTTATTATGCAACTGGAATTTTGTACCTTGGACCCCCCTCACCCATTTCTCCTATCTCCCACTGCCCAACAAATTGTGAATTCCTTGAGAGGATAACCTAATGTAATATATACAAATTATACAATGGCAGTGATGATTCAATAATAATAATAATCATTATTGTTATTTGGAATGGAGGATTTGGTATTTGGATACTAATTGATTTAATTTTTAATTTAAAAATAATTCTAGACTTAATGAAAGGTTATACAAATAGTACCGAAGTTCCCATATACCCTTCATCTGACAACTCAATATGGTTTGTATGGTTAACAATAGTACTATCATGAACTATAAAGGGTCTGAGGTTTTATCTTATTTGCAGGTGGACAGGTTAGCCTGCCAAGGTTCATGGATGCTGGCAAAAGGCATGAGGTTCTTGGGGCAAAGGCAAAGATTTTTTCTACACATGGCATCTAGTGTGAGCTTCGTGCTTGGCATTTTCTCTTTCTCTCCTCTCCTATCCCAAGTCCTGTAGGGGTTTCACAGAGGGGCGTAGGTGGATGCCGTGCACCCAGTGGTTTTGCCTGTTGGCTAAGTAACCCTGAGTTTAGGGTTCATGAATATTTTATAATGGTTGCAAGCAAACCTGCCTTTTCCTTCAGCTGGAAGACTTATTTCTATCTCCAAAGGCAGTTCACCACATAAACATCATTGAAAACATAGTTGAGAACAAAAGTGTAGCTAGTGCCTCACTCATAAGACATACAGAAATGCAAGAGACCTATGGAGAATTATCTCCTAATGAGTTCCATTATCTAAACTAAGAAATGAACATCGATACGACACTATTAATTGTTTCAGAATTCACCAGTTTTCCTGCTAATGTCTTTTTACTCTGGTCCAGGATCTAACCTGTGTCCACTAATTGTTGGATCTTTTTTGTTTCCTCTAGTTTGTGATGGCTCATTAGGCTTTTCTAGTTTCTCATGGTCTTGGTTCTTTGGAAGAATAATCGTCAGTTATTTTTAGAGAATGTCTCTCAGTTTGGGTTTGACTCATATTTTCTCCATAATTAGAATGAGGCTACACACTTTTGGCAGAAATAACTACAGTATGATATGTCCCTGTTAGCACAGAGGTATGTAATATGGCTGTGTCTTGATGAGATTAACCCTGACCACTTAGTGAAGGGTATCCGCTGAGTTTTTCAACTGTAAAGTTATCCTTTTCCCCTTTGCAATTAATAAATACCTTGGAAGGAGGGTTATTTTGAGACTATCCAAAAATACTGGTTTTCCTCAAATTTCTGCCTGCTAATTTTTGCATCCATCAGTAGATCTTGCCTGTAACAGTCATTTTTTTGTGGTGCTGTAATGATGATTTTCTATTTACATCATTAGTTTTACACTTATTGATTGCAATTTTCTATATGGAAAAGCTGTTTCTTCCTACTTATCAATTTATTTATGTCAGTATAGAATTATGGGTATTTATTTTGTTCTCTGGGTTATAATTCAATAGTATTGTTATTTATTTTGTTGCAGAGATTATTCTTTTGGGCCATTGGGAGCTCTTTCAGGTTGGCTCCTGGACTTTCTTGACAGGCTTATCTTTTCTGGAGAAATTACTTTCTGATGGTCTAGACCACCTTGTATTTTTCTCTATCCCAGAACTAGAATCCACCACTTTTCCAGGAAGACCTGTTTAATTGGTTTAATAGAAACTAAAACCTGGGCTCTAGGTTTGTTCATTATCACTGAGAAGTCCATCTTATCAGTGGACAGAGCTAGGATATCTATGTATATATACTGACCCATGCATAGTTCTACATCTCTTTTCTGAATCTCTGTGTCTGTGTATACACATAGCCCAATATATACACCTACATACCATGAGTTCATCAAACACCATAGGATATATTCAGGCCTTTATCCTTTCTTTATTTGTAACTTCTTCCTTTGACAGTGAGAAACCTGGCTCTCAATATCTATGGCATTCTCAATAGCATGTAGCATATCACATTATCTATAGCATATATGGCATATCTACATCATATTATTTGCTCAATCCAAGTACAAGGGGGACCCAAAAAAACCCAGACTTTAGGTTATAAAAATTTGTGTATTTATTATTACATGCTTAAACTTCAGTCACCTTCAAAGTACTCTCCATTTGATTCAGTATGTCTATTGAGATGTTTTTTCCACTGCTCAAAACAGTTTTTGAACTCATCAATTTTGATGCCTTTTTGTGTTTGTACTGCTTTTTTCTTTCACTTCTTCCACATCAGCAAAACGTTTTCTTCTGAGGAATTTTTTCATCCAGGGAAATAAAAGTCACTCAAGGTGAGATCAGGTGAATAGGGAAGGTGAGACATGCCATTTTAGGTCAGAAAGTGCTGAACATTCAGCGTGGTGTGGGCAGGCGCACTTGTAAATAACCCATTATGAAATGGGCAAAGGCATCCTAAGAGTCTTCAAAAAAAATTGAGAGGCAAGATGGCAGGAGGAGTGAATGGAAGGCATCTCTTTACACCCTTATTAATACTAGTTCATTGGCTGTTGATAGTAGGATTGTGGAAGGGAGATATTTTTGCAGATATGGGCTTGTTCCCTGGGATTTGTTGTGTTGTTCTGGCAGCACCTGCACAACAGCATATAAGACATGGTAGGTAGAATGACCCTCAGTCAACCAGCTAGAGGGAAGGACACACCAAAGAATGACCCAACAACAATCAAAACCCAATTACATACAGAGAACCAACATGAATGGCATAAAGGGTATCCCAAGAGCATCAAGTTTAGGAGATCAAGGAGACTGCACCACTGAATCTCACAGTTCTCCTACCATAGAAGTTAACACCACAAACTCAGGGAGTCAAAACATCAACAGAAGCAGAGTAAAACAAGAAGAGTCTCATAAACAATGGGAAGAAAAAGAAGCAAACCCCACCTGAAAGGAAAGGAGGAAGCCTCAGAAAGAATGCTAAATGAAAGAGAGGCAAGTCAACTATCAGATATTGGGTTTAACCCTTTCGGTACAGGTGCCGGATATATCCGGCGCCCATCTGATGACCTGTGTGGACGAGCGCCGGATATATCCGGCATCCATCTGTATATAATTTTTATAAATTTTACTTATATGATTGATAGAATTTTATATAACTATCTCTTAATATTAAAGTTACAAACAACACTTGGAAAAAAGCATTGTTTTATTAAGAATAGATCTTATATAAGGTTAGGAAAGTCTTCACACAAAGGAGGACTGACCATGTGCTATGTACGCGTTTTCGGCGCGGCACCTCGTACAGTGGGAGTGTCACAGTGGAAAGAGCGCTTGTACCGAAAGGGTTAAAACAACAGGTTATTAGGAACCTCGATGAGCTCACAGAGAATTGCCAAAAATTACAGGGAAACTATTAGGAAATTACTGCAAAGTATATTAACAAGTAAAAGGAAGTAGAAACTATCAACAAGAGCCAAGGGGAAATCAACAATACAATTTGTGAATTGAAGAACACAGTAGAACAAATGCAAAGCAGGCTGAATGAAGCAAAAGATTGAATCAGCTAGCTGGAGGACAAGGTAGAACAAAACTTCCAGAAAGAGCAAGAAAAAGAAAAAAAGACTCAAAAAGAATGAAGAGGTGTTAAAAGAACAGCAGGACAATATGAAATATAATAATATTCGTATAATAGGGATACCAGAAGGAAAAGAAGAGCAAGGGAATAAAAAACCTGTTTGAAAAAGTAATGACGGAAAATGTCCCTAATTTCATGAGAGAAAAAGTGACACAAATCCAGGAAACATACAGGGTCCCAATTAAGAGGAACCCAAAGAGGCCCACATCAAGACACATCCTAATTCAAATGGCAAAATTCCAAGACAAAGAGAGAATGTTAAAGGCAGCAAAGGAGGAACAGGAAGTAACATACAAGAGAGCCCCTATGAGACTAGCAGTTGACTTCTCAATGGAAATACTGTAAGCCAGACGGGAATAGAAAGAAATATTCCAAGTAATGAAAAGCAAAGGCCTCCAACCAAGACTACTCTCCCCAAGGCTCTCAATTAAATGGAAAGCAAAAAATGGAGTTTCCCAGAGAAAAGAAGGCTAAAAGAATATTCTTCAATGAAACCAGCATTGCAAGACATGCTAAAGGGACTTCTTTAAGAAAAGGAAGAAAAAGAGTGAGAGAGAGAGAGGAACACAGATACAAAGGGAGTAAAATGGCAAAGAATAAATACCTATCAGTAATAACCTTAAATATAAATCGATTAAATGCTCCTGAATTAATTGCTCCAATCACAAGACATAGAGTATCTGAATGGATAAGAAAACATGACCCACAGAGGTGCTGCCAAAAGAGACCCATCTGGGAACAAAAGACCTACACAGACTGAAAGTAAAAGGCTGGAATAAAATATTCCAAGCAAATGGACAGGAAATAAAAGCCAGAGTAGCAATAATCATATCAGACAAAATTGACTTTAAAACAAGGGCCATAAAAAGAGACCCAGAAAGTAACTTTATAATATTCAAGGGAAGAATCCATCAAGAAGAAAGAAACATTCATTATAAACATATATACACTCAACATAGGAGCACCCAAATATATAAGGAAAATCTTGGAAGACCCCAAGAAAGATACAGATGGCAACACACTTATACTAGGGAATTTTAACACCCCTCTGTCAAAAATGGGTAGATTTTCCAAACAAAATACCAATATGGATATTGTGGCATAGCACAATGCTATAGATCAAATGGACTTAACTGATATCTATAGAACCTTTCATCTTAAGGAAGCAAAATACACATTCTTTTCAAATGTACATGGAACAATTCCAAAGATAGACCACATGATAAGACACAGAACAAGCCTCAACAAATTAAAGAAAATTGAAATCATAGAAAGCATCTTCTCAGACCCAAGGGCCTGAAGATAGAAACCAACCTCAAGGAAAATACCTAGAAACACTCAAATTCATGGACATTGAATACCATGCTATTAAACAATGAATGGGATAAGAATGGCATCAAGAAAGACCTGGAAAAGTTTATGTAAGCAAATGAAAATGAACTCACAACAGTCCAAAACTTATGGGGGACAGCAAAGGCAGTCCTGAGAGGGAAGTTCATAGAGATATCAGCTTACCTAAAAAAGAGAAACATTTCAAATAAAAAACCTAACCCTACACTTAGAGGAACTGGAAGAACAACAACAAAAACAACACAGAGCCAGTAGAAGGAAGGAAATAACCAAAATCAGATCAGAATTAAACAACATAGAGACAAAAAGCACAATTCTAAGGATCAATAAATCTAGGAGTTGGATCTTTGAAAAGATAAACAAAATTGACAAGCCTGTAAGCAGACTCATGAAGAGAAAAAGAGAGAGGACCCAAATAAACACAATCAGAAATGAAAGAGGAGAGGTTACAACTGATACCACAGAAATACAAAGGACCATAAGAAATTACTATGAAGAACTATATGCCAAGAAATTTGAAAACCTAGGTGAAATGGATAAATTTCTAGAAAAAATATAATCTTCCTAAACTGAATGAAGAAGCAGCAGAAAGCCTGAACACACCAATAACAGCTGACAAAATTGAAGCAGTAATCAAAAAAACTCCTGGCACACAAAAGCCCTGGACTGTATGGTTTCACAGGAGAATTTTAAAAAATATTTAAGCAAGAGTTAACCCCCATCCTTCACAGATTATTCCAAAGAATCCAAGAAGACAGAGACTCCCAAACTCATTTTATGAAGTCAGTGTCATCCTAATCCCAAAACCAGATAAAGACACAACAAAGAAAGAAAACTATAGGCCAATATTGCTGATGAACGTAGACGCTAAAATCCTCAACAAAACATTGGCAAACCATATCAAGCACTACATTAAAAAGATTATACACCATGATCAAGTAGAATTCATCCAAGGGATGCAAGGATGGTACAATATTCAGAAACCAATAAATGTAATGCATCACATAAATAAAAGGAAAGACAGTAATCACATAATCATATCAATAGATGCAGAAAAAGCATTTCATAAGGCACAGCATCCATTTATGATAAAAAACTCATTGAAGTGGGTATAGAAAATTCATACCTCAACATAATAAAGGCTGTATACTAGAGACCTACAGCCGACATCATACTCAATGGGAAAAACTAAAAGCTTTCCCACTAAGATCAGGAACATGACAAGGATGTCCACTCTCACCACTTCTATTCCACATAGTATTGGAAGTCCTAGCCACAGCAGTTATACAAGAAAAAGAAGTAAAGGGCATCCAGATTGGAAAGCAAGAAGCAAAACTGTCATTGTTTGCAGATGACATGATAGTGTACATAGAAAATCCTATAGACTCCACCAAAAAACTACTCAATCTAATAAGTGAATTTGGCAAAACAGCAGGCTACGAAGTCAATATTCAGAAATCAACAGCATTTTTGTACACCAACAAGGAAATATCAGAAACAGAAATCAGGAAAAAAATCCCATTTGATATATCGACATGAAAAATAAAGTACCTAGGAACAAACCTAACCAAGGATGTAAAAGACCTGTACTCAGAAAACTACACAACACTGAAGAAAGAAACTAAGGAAGACATAAACAAATGGAAGCATATACCATGTTCATGGATTGGAAGAATTAACATCATCAAAATGTCCATACTACCCAAAACAATTTATAGATTCAACACAATCCCTACTAAAATACCAAGGACATATTTCACAGATATACAACAGACATTTCAAAAATTTATATGGGACCACATCTACGCTGTCACAAAGAGTAAGATTTCATTCTCTTATATGGATGAATGGTATTTTCTTATGCATACCCCACAGGGTATTAACTATGATAATGTTTGTAAATGTGTGTGTGAAACTTACAGTCTAAAAAAGTAAAATCATCATTATTAAAATTATTGTTAAATTTTACTAACACTTCCATAATGCTTATTGTGTAGCAACATGGTCTCATTTAGTCTTTACAGCAACCCCATTGAGGTAGATAATTACCACCCCATTGTATAGGTGAGGAAACTGAAGCCCAAGGTCATACATCGATAAGTTGTAGATCAAGCCTGTGAGATTAGACAGTCTGACTCTGGAGTTTTTACCCTTAAATATTATTCTGCATTGATTGTCATTTCTTTTGTTACTTAATTTTTATTTCATTTATTTTAATACTGTCTTCAGGTTTTAAGAAGAGGCGTTAGACTGCTAATATTCTAGGATTTGGTGACAGTCTCATGGTGGCCCTCTATAACTACTTAATGCAGTACTATTTTTTGTTTTATGTAATTTTTATATCCTCTTTTTCTAACATGTTGGAGGTATCTTTTCTCTTTTACATATTATTCTGCTACTCTCCCTTATATAAAGCTATGTGGAAACTTTTAATTTTACTTTTTTCCCTAGAATCTCCCTTAGACTTGCACATAGTGGTTCATGTGTGACAGAATAATGATTTTATACAAGAAATTGAGCATTATGTTTTCCCTTCTGTTTTCAGTCCCATTTCTGAAAGTGGCCAGCCTTTATCAGTAATTTGAGAGGCTGAGCTTTTAGGAAGCTGCCTTGAAGTGAAACTAGTACTTGCAATCTCATCTCTAGCTAAACTGTAAAAATAAGACTGAAAGTAATTTGGGGGTGTCTAGAAATATATTGCTTCTGTTATGTTTTACCTTTTGTTTCCTTTGGTTAGAGATTGATTATTATTATGATTGGACAGATATATGCAGAAAAATGAAAGTGGACCACTTTCTTACACCACACACAAGATAAATTCAAAATGGATCAAAGACTTAAATGTTAGACCTGAAACCATAAAAATCGTAGAAGAAAACAGGCAGCAAAATCTTGGACATTGCTCATAGCAATATTTTGTTGGATATATCTCTCCAGGCAAAGGAAACAAAAAGAAAAATAAACAAATGGGACTGCATCAAATTAAAAAGTTTTTGAACAGGCAAGGAAACCATCAACAAAATGAGGAGACAACCCACAGAATGGGAGAACATGTTTGCCAGTACACCTGATAAAGGGTTAATATCCAAAATTTATGAAGTACTTAAACAACTCAACGCCAATAAAACCCCAAACAACTGAATTAAAAAATGGGCAAAGGACCTGAACAGACACTTCTCCAAAGAGGACATAGAGATGGCCAATAGACATATGAAAAGAGGCTCATCGTCACTAATTATTAGAGAAATGCAAATTAAAACCACAATTAGATATCACCTCACACCTGTCAGAATGGCTACCATCAATAAATCAACAAACAACAAGTACTGGCGAGGATATGGAGAAAGGGGAACTCTCGTGCACTGTTGGTGGGAATGCAGACTCATGCAGCCGCTATGGAAAGCGTGATACCTCAAAAAATGAAAAATGGATCTGCCTTTTGACCCAGCAGTCCCCCTTCTGGGAATATATCTGAAGGAACCCAACACACTTATTCAAAAGAACCTATGTATCCCTATGTCCATTTCAGCATTATTTACAGCCGCCAAGCTATGGAAGCAGCTCAAGTGTCCATCAGTAGATAAGTGGATAAAACAACTGTGGGACATTTACACAATGGAATACTACTTGGCTGTAGAAAAAAGGTGAAAATTTTACCATTTGTGACAGTATGGATGGACCTGGAGAACATTATGCTGAGTGAAGTGATCCAGTCAGAGCAGGACAAATACGGTATATTTTCACTCGTATGTGGAATCTAATGAACACAATGAACTAATAGAGAAAATGGGCATAGACTCATATATGGAGAGCAGGATGATAGCTAGTTGGTGGGAAGAGTTAAGGGGTGGAAGGATTGAGCAAAAGGAAAAAGGACTCATGGACATGGACAACAGTGTCATGATTGCTGGAAGGAGGGATATAAGGGGACTAAATGGTAATGGAAAAAATACAGTAAATATAAAAAATGAAAAATGATAAAAAAATTTATGTGGAACTATAAATGATCCTGAGTAGACTCAGCAGTGTTGAGAAAGAAGAACAAAGTAAGAAGGATCACAATACCTAATATCAAGCTATATTACAAGGCCACTGTAATCAAAACAGTTTGGTACTGGCATAAGAACAGACACATAGATCAATGGAACAGTATAGACACCCCAGAAATAAACCCAAGACTCTATGGTCAATTAATATTTGACAAACAGAGCAGAAGCTTAAAATCGAATAGTAATAGCATCTTCAACAAATGGTGTTGGGAGATCTGGACAGCTACAAGCACAAAAATGAAACTTGACCACCAATTTAACCATATACAAAAATAAATTCAAGGTGGATAAAAGACTTAAATATAAGTTGTGACACCATAAAATTTCTAGAGGAGAAATTAGGCTGGAAAGTCTCAGGTATTTTGTGCAGTAATATTTTCTCTGTTTTGTCCCCTAGAGCAAGGGACATAAAAGAAAGAATAAACAAATGGGACTTCATCAAAATAAAAAGCTTCTGCATGGCTAAAGAGAACAGTAGAATGAAAAAGAAACCAACCATATGGGAAAATGTATTTTCAAATACTACCTTGGTCAGGGGTTTGATCTGCAAAATATATAAATAACTCACACGACTCCACTCTAGGAAAACAAATACCCAATTAAAAAATCGGTAAAGGACGATAAAATGTTTTCCAAGGAAGACATACAGAGGGTCCAGAGACATATGAAAACATACTCAGCATCGCTGGCCATCAGCGAGATGCAAATTAAAACCACAGTGAGATACCACTTCACACCAGTCAGAATGGCCATCATAACCTAATGAAGAAACAAGTGCTGGCGAGGTTGTGGAGAAAAGGGAACCTTAGTGCACTGTTGGTGGGAATGCAGACTGGTGCAACCACTGTGGAAAACAGTTTGGAATTTCCTCAGAAAACTAAAAATGGAACTGCCCTTTGACTCAGCAATTCAACTGCTGGGATTATACCCTAAGAATCCTGAAACACCAATCCAAAAGAACCTATGCACCCCAATGTTCATAGCAGCACAATTCACAATAGCCAAGATCTGGAAGCAGCCTAAGGGCCCATCAGTCAATGAGTGGATCAAAAAACTGTGGTACATATACACAATGGAATTCTACACAGCAGAGAGAAAGAAGGAGCTCCTACCCTTCGGGACAGCATGGATGGAACTGGAGAGCATTATGCTAAGTGAAATAAGCCAGATGGTTAGGGACTAATACCATATGATCTCACCTTTAACTGGAACATAATCAACAAAACAAACAAGCAAGCAAAATATAACCTGAGACATTGAAATTAAGAACAAACTGACAGTGACCAAGGGGGAGATGGGTGGGGATAATCGGGCGGGGGG
>VMDR010017140.1:0-20413 GCA_007922815.1 Macrotus californicus | reverse complement strand
TGGTTGCTATAGATTTCACTGAACACTTTCTAAATCTTAGAAAGTGGCTTTATTTTAAATTCTCTAAACAAGTTTGTTTTTATTATGACAAGATTTGATTTTAATGAACACATTATTTGAACTGTTGAGGTAATTATAAGGTCATACTCTTCTAATGTATTCATGTAGTTAATTTCTAAATGTATCAATTTCCTAACATTAAAACAATCTTCATTCCTGGGAAAATTTCTAAAAGGTCTGCCTAGATTTAAGGCACATCTGTGGCAGCCATGACAAAACCTGTGTCCCCACTAGTCCCCATGTTTTCCTTCTGTCAGCCCTGTACTGTCGGATCTGCCACGGTGGAAAAAGGAAGGTGAGGACAAAAGTGAGGGCGCAGCTGCTAACAGAGAGGGGAAAACAAGTCCCCTGGGAGTTTTAAGACTTCGTACTATATGTATTATTTAAACTTAATGTTCCTCCGCAGCCCCCCTCGCCCTGCCATCCCACATTCTCGTAGACTCTAGCTCTGGAATCACACTCTTGCCTAGATTTCAATTTAAACCCCTACCAGCGGCTGTAATCCAGCCAGAGACAAGTACACACCGCTTTAGAAAACTAGTACAGTCCTTGTTTCTGTTTCCCACGATGTCCTACAATTTCCGTAGCTGCTGTTGGCTATGTTGAAGCAGGACAGGTACGTAGAGGTATTTGTACCGACTTATACTCCATCATCACTTCCTTCCTATTTTCAGTGTTATTATATAGGATGTGTAATGTTGAGTAAGTAAGTGGAGTATCTTTATTGTTAATATTTAAAAAAAATTCTTACTAGGAATTTTGGGGCTTTTGGTGACAGGTTTTCAGGAATAATTCTCCCAGTAAATTTTTTTAAATGAAAATAACAGTATTGGTCTCTCCAAATAATGGATTCCCCAAAATGTGGTTTTAATAAACATGTTGACTTATACTTATAGGGAACCCAACAATGGGCCAATAATAGAGATACTGTTCCTGAAAATTCTGACTCAGAGAACTGAGCCTGGCAGTTTTTCCAATTACATGGCTATTCATCAGGCCTTAGAAAGGCCCTTGATACAACCAGTCCTGTGGGAGCCTTAGTATATTTCCGAGGTTCCCATTAGAAACAAGAATGCCCTCAAACCAGTTGGTAATTTCAAGGGTGCAGACTTGTTTAGGAGCAAACACAGTGGATTGAGAAGCAAAGATTTGACCCCATTTGGGCCTTGGGGGGATGATCTCAAGAAAAAAAGATAAAATCAGTTTACCTTGATTTCTTCATTTGTAACAGAGAGTTGTTACAAGGAGCAAACAAAAAAACAGTCACTTTAGAAAGTGAAAACGTGCCACAAATACATAAAATAATACAAGATTGTTACAAATGTAAATGGAGTCCCTTGAAACTCTTTTTTCCCCTACTTTTATTCCTTCTGAGACTATTTAAACCAGAACTGGTGTTGGGGAATTCAGCCCAAGCAACAGCCCCTCGCCAGTCACCTGAAGAGCTTCCAATCTCCCTTGCTTTTTTGTTGCCCTTCCCAGTGAACCAGGAGTGTTAAACTGAGTAAGTCGAAGAGTTATCCCTGAAAATGGTAAGAACGAAGTAATGACTACTACTTATTCTCTTACACAGCACGCTTTCTTTCTAACATCCTTTGTTCTCAACCCTTTCCCATGATCACTCAAGAAGGTCCTTGAACAAGCTTGATGTAACACGAGCGTTTCCCGGGTAGTTCCCAGAAGGTGTTCTCCTGGAACAATTGCCACTCAAAGATTCTGGATTTTGGTTAAAAAGGAGTTCTGGCAAAAACTGTGGTTTGTGCAGCAAAAACATTTGACTTGCCAACAGCCTTGTTTTTTAGTTACCGTGCGCACAGACACAGGGAGAGGGAGAAAGAACGTGGTACTGAGGAAGGAGATGCCTTCCCAATAGTGAGGAAATTGCCAATAACTCACAGAGGTGGAGCCTTAAAAAGTTGGAAAGGTCACTCTCCCAGCTGTGACAACAGCAGGCATTTGTTTTATACAGGAGCTATGCTCAGTGTTATCTGTTATACGCTCTCTGTATAAATCATTTTGACCTGTGTCACTTCTACAACAAAATTATCTGCTTTACAGTTGCTTCCTATCCTGATGTCATCAATATTTATAGCTTTTTCTTAAGTTAAAATTCCAGTGCGATTTTAATATACTATTTTTGAAACTAGAATTTTTACTCATGACATTTTCATGTGATATGTGAATTAATTGTAAGGCAAAATTGAAAGTTTTGTGAAGCCAGACTTAGGAGTAGGAGAAAAAATTAGGAATAGAAGTTTCCAAAGCTGCTGTTGTTATTGTTAAGGTATTGAATTGTTAATTCAATTATGAGTCAATTTAAAATTCATAAAATTTATGAATTTAACATTTTACACTTTAAAAGCCTTACAAACCATTATTTCTGATAAAAGTCACTTACTGTGAAACATAGTATCTCTACCATATGATGGCATCCATAAAGAGGTCTTTATTACTCTGACTGGTATGGCTCAGTGGATTGAGCGCTGGACTACAAACCAAAGGGTTGCTGGTTCGATTCCCAGTTAGGGCACATGCCTGTATTGCAGACCAGGCCCCCAGCAGGGGGCTTGTAAGAGGCGTACCCACACATTGATGTTTCTCTCCCTCTTTCTCCTTCCCTTCCCCTCTCTCTAAAAATAAATAAATAAAATCTTTTTTTTAAAAAAGAGGCCTTTATTAATTTAGAAAAGCTTCTGACTTTTTTGTCCATAGCTCTTTTAACAAAGTGTCTAATATCCATATTCAATTATCTTAATTACCAAAAGTGGAACTGAAAAAGAAGAGAGAATAGTAGCTGTCCTACAGTAATCATTTTCTCTGTACATGAGTCTGTAAATTATTTCTACTACATTATGAATGAAATGTATGTCACAAAGGTCACTTTACCAGTGCTTACCACAATAGTGTACAATAAAGGCAAACTCCAAACACATTTTCCTTTCTCAAGGTATTGCCTACCTTGCTTCTTTTAGAAACATCTAATAAAAACTGGGTATTCTCCTTAAATGCTCTAAGAATAAACACATCTAAAGTAATGTGTTGTTATCCATTCCATTTGTCTATTGCTCCCTATTCTCCATCTTTTCTTTGTATGTCAATTACACCTTTCCCCTAATTCATAATGGTAATAATATTCCTCCAACATAGGATTCTAGCCACGTGCCACATTCTTGAACATGCTGTGACATATTTGAAGATACTTTATGAGCTATCAGATCTTTGAATTAGTTTAGTGAGGATTTTATATAAATGCTCGCTTCTGTGTTTGCTTCCTATCTTTGATAGGGCATTCGTAACATGTTACTCATTATACTGAATAATGTGATTTCTGGTATGATTTATTTTTTCACATACTATGCTCCATATGCTTTAAAGAATATGAATCGAGTGGTATGCCTAAAAACTCCCTTTCATTTTTTCTTTCTCATCTTTTTGTATCTTAAGGCTTCCTTCCAAACATACTATAAGTAGGCTGAAAATT
Source organism: Macrotus californicus (assembly GCA_007922815.1). Lineage (NCBI taxonomy): Eukaryota > Metazoa > Chordata > Mammalia > Chiroptera > Phyllostomidae > Macrotus > Macrotus californicus. The sequence goes on along the minus strand of VMDR010017140.1, from coordinate 16,872 downwards.
GAGCCAAATATTAATAACATGCAGTGATAATAAGGTAATATAATTATGCTGTTGTTATAGTTTTTTGATGCCATTGTGTTCTTAACCCCCTGCCTTCTCTAAGTAGTTTCTATCACAAAGATTAAAATGCGTACATGTATGTGTGAATGTAGATATATGTATTTGAGAAAGGAAGAGGAGAAATGCCAGTGCCATCTATATATCCCTTCTCTAGTCTAAATCAGCACGACACATCCTTATAAGTGCAAGGAAAGAAATAGGAAAAGTCCAGTACAGCATCTTATGAAGGTCATTGTTTACCTGTTGAAAAGGAGAAATTATTTAGATCATAACACCTATCTGCCTTCTCCATCTTCCTTTTCCAAAGGATTTCTTCCATTTAATTTGTCCTCAGCAAAACGTATACATGCAGCTTGAAATAAGTCTGCTTGACAACAAATACCAGAAAGAAGAAACGTGATTTACTGCTTACATAGCACCAGCCAAACCTACAGCTAACAGATCTAACAGAAGGCATTTATTTCTGTTGGTTTCATCACTTCAGGTCAGTTTGTGAAAGCAGGCCAAATAGAAATAAAATATTTCTTGTTGATAAAAATAAAGTATTTATCTAAAAAAAAAACAGAGCACCTGGAGAAATATAAGCAGCATTATATTTCAAGTGACTGCATCATCAGACCAAGACACACTGCCCCACGCTGTGATCAGCAAGAAGATAAGGTCTTGGCCATCTGTCCTCTGGAGGTCTTGTGTTCAAATCTCAATGGGAGGCTGCTCTAGGAGGGGGGAGGGGATGATTTGTTTGTAAATGTTGTTTTCTTTATGCTAAAGCAATAATTATTTCTGCATATGTTTGTTATAAGAAAAGATAGTATTGCCTCCATACACTAATATTAAACAGACTAACCTTTCATTGAAAATGAAGATCCATTTGAACTTACCTGATATGTTTCAATCTTAGCTGACCAAGTTTGGGACATGCTATACACATAGAAAAGGTGTCAACAATGATACCTACACTGTTGTAGTTCATCTAACCATTAATGCTGTTGGACTCTGACAACATTGTTTGAATTCGAGTTGGCGGATCACATTTAAAAGTAGTGTTCCATTTAAGGTAATCCTAATTTTTTCCCTAATGTCTGGCAATGGAGTAAGTTAAGAGTTCACAATCAGGTTGAAGTTGCTTTGGTATTAAAACAATATACTTTTCGGCGTCTGCTTGTATGTTTGAAAGAACTGGGCAGGTGTTGGCATCTGGTGCTGTCTTGGCTGGTCTATGACCCGGCTGCAGTGAAGCATGGCAGTGGTTGTTACAGGCACGTGAGAGATGAGGGGTCACTGCCTCTGCAAATACATCAGGTTCTTTGCATCATGTCTATTTTAATTTCCCATGATTTCCCTTGGTCTCCCAGAGAGACTGCACTTATATCTCAAAATATCTTCAATACTAGAAGCATTTATAGAAAGTATAACGATTTTTCTCAAAACAATAAATACCCTCAAAATACAAAAGCTACTTCTTTATTTCTTCCCTTTTTGGGGCTCACATCCACCCACATATGGTCTCTCTCCTGCTTCCATGCTACAGGTAGTCATTTCATAATGAATGAAATAATTATGTCCAGAAAACACATTTCGATTTTTTTCAAGGAAGCATTTATTATCTGTACAATCCAACATATAATTCAGCTTCCTACATAGGATCCTAAAGGAAAAGTCTGATCTTTCCTTTCTTCTGGACATGGCAAGACAAAACCACATTCATAGTTCCTTAGTGTGTTACACCCTCGGTCTATGCCCTCCTTCCTACTGCCTGCTGAGTCAAGGACAGACACTCAAAGCCCTTCGCAGTCTGTCTTCCCGCAATCTCTTCCAGGCTTATTTCTAAGTACTTTCATATTCCACACTCCGGCCAATCCCCCATGTTGCCATAACAGTAATGCCTTTTCCTGCTTTTGTATTTTTTTGCCCAAATTTGTTTCCTAGACCATGCTTGGGGGCTTTCTAACAGTTCTGTTAGTTGATTTTAGTTGATTTTCTAACACTATTTCAAGGCCAAATACCACTTTATTCATAAGACTTTCCAAATACCACCGGTAAAAAAAATCTTCTCCCTTCTTGTTTTTTTGTAACTATCTTTTAGCAATTACCTTATTGCAATAATATGAGACTATACATAACCAATTATATTAAGTGCTAAAGGGATATAGAGGGGCTCTGGTTTTCTTTCTTGGTCTTGTCTTGGTTTTCCCGCATGCATTTACCTGACCAATATGTATCGAGTGCCTGGCTGCCACCTTGGGAAGCACTGAGAATGTAAGAATTACCAGAACAGGCTTGGACCCCGCTCTCGTGGACAGGCTCTCTCTGGATTTCTGGTTTTCATAGAATTTCAATTTCCTGACCTATAAAATGAAAGGTTTAGATTATATAATCTCATGGGTTCCTTCTGATTTTAAAACTATAAAAATTCATAAGTGTAATATATCTTGTAAGATTCTACATGCACATTCGAGATATGAACTAACATATATATATATATATTTGTAAATATAAGACATATATATGTTTACTTCATCAATACTAATGTTGTGAAAACATGACAGTCATTATAAAAAGCTGGGTTTTCGGGTGGCAGAAATGAATTGTCTGTCACTTGTTATGATAGATACGGTAGTCAAGAAGTTGTTAGACATTTCCTTCATCTTTTGGAGATTTTGGACAAAAATATTGTCCTCCTCATATCAGGAATCAAGAATTAGAATTAGAACACAGGGAAATTTGTATTTCATATATATTTTTGTCATATGCCTTCATGTTTCTGTGTACCTACTTTACCATCAGATTAAAGTTCCCTTTTTTCTAACGTGGTTAACCGCCAGCCCTGGGGATACAGTGATATATACATAGTGGGGTCTTGTTGGATTAGTTCCTAAACAATGTAACATCGGGTGATTGGCAGTAAATATTCCTTATATCACCAAGACTTCAGTCTGAGGAAACTTTGTAAATTTTTTTTCAGACACCTGTTTGCAGAAGAGAGTGTTTACCATGCACTCATGAGAAATGATTAGAAATAGCCCTGTAGCTATGAGATTTTCTTTCGCCTATTAATCTGGTTGTATAATATAATGATAGTTAATCCTTTTAAATTTTTTAAAGCACTTTAAAATGAAAAGACACAGTATATTTCTAGCTAGGAACTCATGATTACCCTCATTGTTCAAAAATCTTTAGATTACTCCACTGTATTAAAAATGAATAAAAATATTTTGTGAGCTCTGAATTATTGGAGCTAGGCAAGACAAATGAAGGTAAGGAAATGTGATATTCCTATTATTCAGTCCCACATAGGAGGGCGTCTTTGGGGAGAACAGTGTTTGCTTTAGACTGGACAATCTGGGCACCGCATATTCTCAGTGGAAGTGAAGTAAAGTGGGTAGAGTAGAAAAGTGGAAAAGGTAGAGGGGAAGAGTTACTTAAAATCAAAATACGATCAAAATAATAATCACATTGCTATCATTTAAATATAACTCTTATTCTATTATGAGAAATTATCAGCTGGAGCGTAGGAGGTGAGTATATACAGATGTGAAACTGCTGTCCAAACTCATTATCCCATCACGATTCAGTTAAATCATGCTCTCTAAGGAGAGTGATTTGTTATATTTGTGAACAGGTGGCAGCTTCATCTACTCAGAGACCAATTATGTAAAACAGCATGAAAATAGTCAGGGTGCCAATGCTGGGGGGGTGGGGAGAGCAGAGAGTAAATCTGTCACATGTTACAAAAGCAATAGTGATTGAATTTCTGAACAAGGAAGATTGTTTTTTTTTTTAAGTATCCAATGAATTAACTCCCTGTGTAAATGTCTATCATGTGGACTCCATCTGAGTACCTGCTACTGATTCCATTAGTGCAGGTCATAGGAATAAAACTAACCTTCGTTATATTTCAACGGTATTTTGCTTGAGGACATGCTGCTGGAACTCATTTTAAAGAGTGGTGACCCTTAATGGACAGACCAAAATTAAAATTTGGAAAACATTGACAGAGCAGCTTGCAACCAAGAGTCCTGGCTGTATATGTGGGTTAAAGCATTGCCTACCAAGTTACTACTTACACGCAAATATATCTGTTTAGTACAGAGCTGCTTATTGAATTAACTAGTTACCTCCTAGAAAGGAAGAGAGAAGGGCCCTAGACAAGTAGGGAGCAAGTTGGGTTTATTTTGAAGAGGGTGAACTGATCAGAAAGCTTGCTGGGAGACTGAAAGTTTCTAGACACCAGGAGCAGCAAGAACAAATGGGATGCTTAAGCTGGTGAGGCTGCCTCTGGAAGGAAATAGAAAGCCAACTGTCCCTCCAACTTACTGATCACTGGATCTGCTGACAATTTAAAAAATGCCTTTTGGCAATCTTCGTGGTAAAGCCCTTTCATATGAAAGTTTGTAAGTTTGGGTGGAGGATCAATTTATTTTATAGCCTAATAAAAACTCCCACAAGCCCAAAGATAAGTGAAAGAAACGCTATTATTCCTTAAGCCTGGAAATGACTTAGACGATGGTAAACAAGTTAGAAACGTAAAGGTGTTTATGTCATTGATCTTTGACCTCACTTTTTGTTTTTTACATGGCAAAGGTTGCCTTCAGGAAGTAAAAACATTAACAGTACTCAAATACACTGTATTTGTTGTTAGCTTTGGGGGAAATAATGAAGTCTCTTTGTTTCAAAATAAGTAATTTTTTTCAACATTTGTTTGGGATTCAAATTCTTTCCTAAATATGTTGATTTAGTAGAATCAGCATCACTAGATTTTGATCAGGCACAAGCATGTAGGATATTTAAAATTTATTGTGAACCTTTCTAATTGTGCTTATCCTGACTTTACAATGATGCTGTATGTGATACTGAACTTTTTAGGTTTGGGGAAAATTGAGTTTCTGTTAGAGATTTCCTTGGGAAATGATGGTTTCAAATCTCTCTAATGACACACAGTATTTTTTTTTTTTTTTGGTGTCTGGGAATGTGATACAGCTAAGAATGGGAATAAACATCCAGCTGCACCTATCTAAACACATAATTAGTCTGCCTGCCAGGTCTTCCGTGTAATCTGCATTAACTGAGTGTTACTGTGTTGTAGTTGATGTTGACTAGCTGCTTAATGTCTTATGTGAATTTAAGCTTAGGCTAATATGCAACTAGTTCAAGTTCCTTTACTCTACAGATGTTTACACATAATTTAGATTAGAGCCTACATTTCAGTTTAATTTGAATGTCTCTAAATGAATCAAAATTTCTATCTATATTTGGTTTATATTTAGATACATTTTTTGTAACTTTTGTCGTCTTAGCTTTGTATTTCCCAAGATGCTTACCAGAAGTCTCCTGGTTTGGCTATTTCCACATAATTTGGGAAAAATTTCCACGATCTATTGGAGATACAGCAGAGGAAATCTATAAAATTGAGAATATCTGTGGGAATAAATTGTTTCTCAGTTTTTAGAGGTTAAATTAGTCAGATATGAATTATTAAAATAGCTCTTTTAATCTACCTGCAAAGTTACTTTAAGGGAAAATCAAGCTGCAAACTTTTGGGATTTTCAACACCTCTTAATTCAGTGTAATTTGTGAATTTAATTAATATGCTACCTACTTTTTCAGCTAGATTTAAATAAAATGAGGCTATTCTGATCTCCTTGGCAGCACCTAATCATCCCTTCATTTTTCATTAACTCCCCAGAAGTCCTTCACTCTGGTTTTGTCCCATCATCAAGGGTCTAATTTGCCTTCATTTTTAAAACATCTCTTTATCTTTTCATTAAGTTCCATTTCAAATTTTTAATCTTTATTACATTATATTTGCCAATCGCCAGTCTACCGGTTTGTCAATATGTAGACCACTTATTTTAACTCTACCAATGGTAGAAAACTATTCCAAATGCAAAAAAGAGCCTAGAAATAAATACCTGTTGGGAATATTGTGTGTATAGCACCAGAGCAAGAGACGTGTGCTCCTGCAGAATGTGTTTCAGAGTAAAGTGGCTGAGTGCTAATGTATTTTTCAACGTATTGTAAATTTCTATAAAATGTTCACTTTTCTTATGCAGATTCCTTATGTGTGGGAATGGGCGTGTTACCTAAAGGAAAAAGCAGAAGAGGAAACTTTTCAGGTACAATTATCCTTCCTGAATCTGTTTGTCTGACCCATTGAACTGTTTTAGTATCTGGTGAAGTGTATTCAAGGCCCCTTAAATAGCTTAGCTCAGGTTTTCTAGTTGAATTCTGCAGCGGGCATACATTTTTAGATTTAATACTTAAAATACAGAGAAAGGTATTGGCTGGTTAATGAATGAAAGACTTTGCCTTGCGTTCACACACTTTTAGGATTTGATGGGGCAGTATTTATATGCAAATGTTTTTTATCTCCTCAAGTAAATTTGACACATACACAAATGGCATTGTCCTGTCATTCCCTAAATGAAAAGGATTTCTTTGTATTATTATGATTCTTTTTCCCTGTAAGAAGTAACTGCATAGAGAGCCTGTGAGAGACTGTTACTTGTTACACAAGAATGGAATATAAAAATATATAAATTATAGGTCTTCTATCAGGATAAAAGGACAGTTTTTACAAAGGAAAACAAAAAATCAAGAAATTCCAGCTCTCAAAAAACCCAGAGTCTACCTAATCCGCCATGAAATAAACATATCCATGTCTGTGAATTCAGTAACTGAATCTGTCTGGAGAGCATGTAGCATTTACAATAACGCTCTGGGTGGCATCCAGGATCTTTCGGCACACCATGACTTCATAAGATACAAACTGACTACAGCTCACGTTCCTTATTCAGTCTCATCTCAAGCTGCCTTCCAAGTAGAACAGGTTAACTGGGCTCCATTATCAGGTTATTTCCCATAATTTTTCCCTTTTTATTGAACTTATTGGAGTGACACTGGTTAACAAAATTATACAGGTTTCAGATGCACAATTCCACAGCACATCATCTGCACACTGTGTTGTGTGTTCACCACCCCAACTCAAGTTTTCTTCCATCCCCTTTATACCCTCCTCTTCCCACCCAACCCTCCATCTTCCCCCTCCTCGCCCCCCCCCTCCACCACATTGTTGTCCCATATATGAGTTTTAAAAGAAGGAAATCTTACCATTTGCAACAGCATGGATGGACCTGGAAAACATCATGATAAGTGAAATAAGCCAGTCAGAGAAAGACAAGTATATGATTTCATTCATATGTGGAATCTAATGAACAAATTCAATAAAAAAGCAAAATATAGACAGACTCATAGATAGAGAGCAGGCTGACAGTGGGGGTGGGTGGAGGGATTGAGCAAAAAGGAAAAACAATCTCATAATTATTTACATCTGCAGAGATGGGAGAGCACATATTCCAATGTTTTACTTTCCATAACTTATTCTTAGCCTTGACTCCAACTCTCTCTTTTTCTTTTCAAAGGTAGCAAAACAACCAGTATTGTGATATGTATATGTGTATGTGTGCAGTTACACACATATACACAGTGTTCTAAGACATTACTACCCAAAGTATTTTTGTGTGTATATATTTCTTGCCCATTTTTTTTTAGTAGACAGCTAAAACTCTCAAGAAGACAAAATTTCATTTAACAACTTACTGTTGGCTGCACACTAGAGATCCATTTCACAGGGAGGCTCACTTTCAGTTCATTTCAGTGAGACAGTTCACTCAGTCTGGAGAGGATGTGCTCTCATGGAAGACAGCCAGTTGATTTTGCCAGAGAGTTCCATCTCCACAGCCATTGGAAATTTCTCACATAGAGGTTCTGGTATCCCTGGTGAGGACAACGATGACCTGGCTTTAAAAAATGTCATTTGTGATTGGTCAGATTTGGAATATATCATGCTGTTTACAAATTGTTCTACTAATATATCTTCCAGGAGTGTGATTGGGAAGGAAGTTGCGCACACTAATAGAAGTTGCCAGGATTTCCCTGTTCCCTTTGTTTGGCATTTGTCTCTGTATTTATTTTTCTAAAGCTGCCCTGACACCTGCTTAGATTTCTTTTAGAGTTTGTTTGTAAATTCTCAGTTTAAAAATATTAGGTTGTTAGATTTGCTTCTGATTCCCATTTTTTCCACTTCTCTCCGACAAAATGAGACAAAATTATACTTCACTGCATTTATGAAGTCTCTTTCTATTTCATTATCAACCCAGGACTCGTCCCCATATGACACGCCATCTGTATTGTAAGATGATTATACTCTTTAATTTCTACACTCTGCCCCTTCTTTCTGTTCAATAACTGTGTTTCTTTCTTCTTTATTAAATTGCATATGAAATCATCACCCATTATTTACTACCCCTTTACCCCATTAATAACAATAATTTATATTTCTGGAATACTTCATAAGTGTAATGCCAAATGCTTGGCATTACTTCACTTGATCTTAGGAACAACCCTGTCATGTAGGTGCCCTTTCAAAGATGAGGAAATTGAGGCATAGAGCATCACAAATCCACCCCACATTTTCAACCACTCTTCAATTTACCTTTTCGTTGGCTTGATTTATGCCAGAGCTCTCTCTAAACAATGATTCTTAACCTTCACAGCTGTCTAGAGCGCCTTTTCCTTTCCTGGCTCCTCTCTATCTTTTTCCTGCACCAACTTTTCCTGATGTGATTCTGTAGTTAGGCCTAGTTCCTTCCCAATCCCTGTTCATTTAAATTGTGAGTCCCGTTTCACCTCATAAATCCCTAGGCATTATCTGAGAGTCAGCAGTAAGTCTGGTGGTACTCAAGGACCGTTTACAGGTGTGCTGTTCGATGGCAAGATAACCAGAAGCTGGGAAATGAATCATAAGGAGTGTTTCTGTCTGTAGAGGGCAGGAACACATACTCTCTCAGTCATATGGATTCACACTGCTTACAACTGCCTGGAGTTCTTGCTGGGACACATGGCAAAGATAATAACTGTTGATATTTGATTCTTCTGCTTGGCAAACCAGAGGTTTATTCCATTGAAAATGTTTGTTATCTGTGAGCCTTCTTGGTTGTTTGGGAAAGGGTAGGAATAGGGGTGAAGAGAGGGGAAGTAAATTTACTTTGTTGTCTGTCCCTTCCTCCAGACTTGGTGTGAAATTCCACTTGGCATACTTTCTAAAATTTGGCCTGAGTAGCACACACAATGATACACAGTGTATACAGGAAGCAAAATTCAACAGAGTACCTTTGGCTACCACCCATGCTTATACAGAAGAGGAAATGGGCCATTATCCCACTCTCTACTTGCTGAACTTTGGCTACCATTGCTGTGAGGACAATATTTATCCTCATCTCACTTCATGCAAACTGCGGCATTGTTTTCAAGGCTCAGTATGAAGCCACAGGAACACAACCCCAGCAAAACAAAACCTTACCTACCACAGCCAGACAGCTAATAAGTGAGAGGAAAAACTTCACGAAATTGGGTATACTCAAATGTTGTTGGTATTTGGACACAAGGTACTTTATAGGAGAGGAGGGGATAAACTACCAAGAGTTACTCTCTTGAGGGTGTTTAAAATTCCTCAAGTCATAGAACTTTTAAAGTGGAAAGGACATTAGGGGTCGTCTAATTCATAGACATTTTATTGATTTTACAGATGTTCAGAATACAGATGTGCAGAAGTTCAGAATCATAGGGAATAAATCCACTGCCCAGTATTAAGTAGCTAGTAAGAGATGGAACCAAGACCTGGACAAGGATCTCTGGATTCCCTAACATCCTTCAAATGCATTACATACTTATATATTTCTCTTTATGGTAGGTGATATGAAGTCTGAGGAGCTACGAGTTTGATTACAGTCAACTTTTGCTTATCTACAATTAACATTCGATTCGTAAATTTTCTACCACAAAATTGTAATCTTGTGCTACTTTTCTTGATTAGAACACATATCATGACTCCCCCCAACTTCATTCATATTCATTGTTTCATTGTAACTAAATACTGTAATTATTATACTTCTTCAACAAAAGTAAAAAGGGAGTATTTCTGTCTGGAGGAAATTGGGGAAGCCCTCAAAGAGAGCTTTTAGCTTAGGATTCAGAGAGTAAGTTTACTAGAATGAAAAAGAGGGAGGTATGAATTGAGTCAGTAGTTTGTATGTTAATTGGAAAACGCAAGGTTATAAAAACCTTCCCCACAGGAAAGAGGAAAAGAAAGAGGAAGGAAGGGGAGGAGAGGGAAGGGGTGGGAAGCAGAGGAAAGAGAAGGGGGAGGAAGAAGGGAAGGAGGAGGGGAAAGAAAGGGAGGGAGAAAGCATGGAAGACAGAGGACAGGAGAGGAGAAGGGAGGGGAGGAGAAAAATCCAGAATGTTGTGGCAGTATGAAAAAGCAGTTATTTAAATAATTGGTGACAGAATCTGTCTTAGGAAGAAAATTGGTTTGTTAGTGTTATGAAACATTTACTGGGTCATTTACATGTGACATCATAGATCCTTTGAGGTAGCTTCTAGAAGAAGCTGGCATAACAGTATCGCAAAGTAGGTGTGATTATGTTGCATTATAGAAAGTGTAAAAAAAAATCACAAAAAGTATAAGCAAAGAAGAAAACCTTAGAGAAATATGATTATTAATTTCTATGATGAGCTCAGTGTCAGAAATAAGCAATGACAAAAAATAGTATTGCCGTGACATTTTGGTTCTGCCCTTTAATCTAGCAATATTATGAAATTCAGTAATAGCATTGTCATATTAACATTAAATTCCCATTTAGTTAAAAAAACCGAATCATTTTGAGTTGCAAATGTAGCTCACATTTGGGATTAGAGTGCAGAAAACCTTGTTCACACACTTAGTGTTTGTTTTGTTGAGTCATAGCTGTAGCTTCTCACTTCATGGTGGTCTGTGAACAGCAGACCGTTGTTTCTATGGATTTGTACGATATGACATTGTGGAAAGAACTTTTGAAATCCACCAGAATGTATTCTAAAAGAGTGTGACCCTGTGCAAATAACTTAACCTTCTCTATAAGCCTTTGTTAAAATGGAGATCATAATGCTTATAATTTTCTTTTGAGGATAAATCAAATAAGATATGGAAATCATCTAACACAATGCCTGGCATACAAAAGATATACTCAAGTGTAACTTCTATTTCTTCTCTCCTGCCTAATCTAAAAACTAGTGTTTACTTTTTATCCCTCAGGGAGAAAAACAAAATTCAAAAGGCAGAACATTGACTTCCTAGTGAATTTGGGCTGAAGAAGTATACTTCAATTTTTAAGGTAATTTAATTTTTCTAGTACTAGAAAATCAATGCCTAATAATATCCAGCTAACTTTTGCTGAATAAATCCTGAGATTATTTCTCTGGATGATTCTGTAATCATTGGACACTGATACAACTTTCTTTGTGAATAAGAAAGCTTCCCTAATTAATTAATGTAGATTAATGCACCTAATCAGTATGAGCAACTAGAAGGAAGAACAAAAACAAATAAACGTTAAAAGTCAAAGTAGGTGATAACCCCACTGCCTACCCTACCTTACCTCTCTTTCTAAATAAAACAGACTCTAAACATACAGGCCTATGTTGGCTTATTGCTCATTCTTTCTAAAATTGTGATCATAAAGCACTAAAAATAGATTGAGATCCTATTTATGTAGTTAAGTGGACATTTCACAAAATTTTGACTCTTCCCACAAAATTTTGGGCCGCAGAACAACAAAAGTAAAGAGAACCTCCTCTGCTAATATTTCCCAGAGGTGTATTTTATTTCCATCTGCCTCAGGTGAGCTGACTGGATCATCAGCAGGTTACTGTGACACAAGGACAGTAGATCTCTGAATCCTCTTCCACGATTGTCAAGGAAGAATAGGCATCCTGATGGAGAATGACATTTTAGCTGTCTCGAGCTGCTTTTATTTTAAATTCAATGATCTCTAGCACGGAAAGAGGGTGTCAGATTTCTCACCATAGCAGACCATATAATGCTAGATGTTTTATTGACAATCTTGTAGTTTCTGCTTGGTTACCCTTTTAAGAAAAACTAAACTCATAATATCATGTGTACCCATAGCAGTTCCTTGTAAAACTCAAACTTCTCTTTTTATTTGTGTAAAAGTTTGTAATTAAAAATCAATTATGGGCCCTGGCTGGTGTGGCTCACTGGTTGAGTGCCAGCCTGCAAATCGAAGGGTCGCTGGTTCAATTCCCAGTTTAGGGCACCTACCTGGGTTGCAGGCCAGGTCCCCAGTAGGAGGCGTGTGAGAGGCAACCACACATTGTGTTGCTCACTCTCTTTCTCCCTCCCTTCCCTTCTCTCTAAAAATAAAAAAATAAAATCTTTAAAAAAATCAATTATTCATATTAAAAATGCTATTAAACTAACTTAAGAGTTTTTTCCTTTGTATTTTTTAAAGGATGACTTATAGTGGGTGAAATGATTCTTTTAAGAAAGAAAATGCTTTCCTTTAGGCTCACTCAACTTCATTTTAACCACCCAAGCGACAAGAAACATATAGGAATATTATTGAGGGAATAGAAAGAACTCACAGCATATCTTTGAATCATGGCTTGACTTCTAATACTCTCAGAACTGCTTAGATACACACACACTCTCTTCCACATCTCATATACCATCTGCCTCCTTGTGAACCGGGACCAAACATCTTCTCAGTTATCAAATACTTCCCAGATTCTATCCCATGTTTTCTCATAGAAGCTACATGCTCTTTTATGGGCAAACTCTACTCCTGGGTAATATGATGTTTGCATCACTACCAGCATGCATGCTATCCTCTAGATATTCTGTATCATCAGAGTTCCCTCACCTGAAGCAGCATTGTCCAGGAGTACACAATAAACAGACCATCCTATGCTGAAAGCAATAGCAAAGCATGGGCAGCTTTTATTTTTTTTATTTGCTGTTTGCTATTTCAAGATAAATCAAATTTTCTTCTTTAGAAACATAACACCTTTAAGGGATATATTTATAATTAGTTTCCGGTTTAGTATTAATACTTAGTATTTCCAGCCTTTATTTCACCCTGCTCCAGTTCTTGAATACCAGACAAGCACTTACTTTTTTGCTTCCACCTCAAGTTCTGTCCTGCTCTGTCCTATTGTGTACACCCCACTGGATTCCCTGCCTGTATACCTGCCTGCCTGCATTATGGCCCTTTTGCATTTACAGTGGATTATACCTAATTAAAATAGAAGAATTTATTTGTGTTAGGTATTTATTTGTATTATATAAATATTGCTTGAGTAACACCTTTCTTCACACATGGACAGTTTTGAAATATTTATTGATAAAATTTAAACAATTGTTCACACATTGGATTTTATCTTCTGTGCATTCTTATTTGTCTTTTTTTTTTAAATGTAAAAGACATCATGATGTTTCCTGACTTGTGTCTGGTCTTATGAATAAAACCATGTTTGACTCTGAGCTCTAATTAATGGAGTTCATTTTCCGGCCAGGTCTCTATTGGCAGCCCAGGATGGACAAGAGCCAAATTTCTGAGGTTGGTTGCTCACCGAATAGCCTAAACACAGACACATATGCACACACACTCATGGTATCAGCAAATGGGGTTTAAGGTGGTCCTTCTGGAATAGCTTCACTGCAAATAGAAATTTCTTCCTCCACTTTAAATGATATTTTGGCATAAAAACTTGCTTGATTTCTCCTGAGTTCCCATGCCTGGTCTCAAGAGATATTCACAATACCATGTATCTTCTCTCACCCAGATACTTTTGAAAAATAATTTGTACTGTAGGTTAATTTAAAACCTTCTTACAATGAGGAACACAGGAAGTATAAGGTACTAGTAAAGAGTGCAGGCTCTGGAACAGATAAGATTTGATCATGACTCAGACATTTATGGCTATATGACTAGGGCTATTACTCAACCTCTGGAAATCTTTGTTTTCTTGTTTTATTTTTCTTTTTTATCCTTATCTGAGGACATTTTTTTAATTGCTTTCAGAGACAGAAGATGGGGGGTGGAGAGAGAGAGAGAGTGAGAGTGAGAGAGACATTGATGTGAGAAAAACATCAATTGGTTGCTTCTCGTTTGTGCCCCTACTGGGGATCTAATCCGCAACCTGGGTATGTGCCCTGACCAGGAATGCTTCACTTAGCCACACCAGCCAAGGAAAACCTCAGTTTTCTTATATAGAAAATGAGAAAATTTTAGTACCCACCTAATGGTGATGTCTTATAGGTGGAATGAGATTTAGCATAGTGTCTAAGTACTCAGTAAATGGTAGCTGCTATTATTGCAATTATTATTGAAATTACTAAGGTTATTTCTATAATGAGAAGTAGAGATATAATTAAGTGTGATCTGTTTTAACCTGGCTAAAAATGATCAACAGTCTCATCTGACTTGGCAATATTTTAGCTCTCAGGATCTCTGAAATATTTATAGCAGTTAAAGGAAATTCTATCCAGGCTTTATAGTAGATGCAAGTACCGCTCAATATCTCTCTGACAGACACCATAGGCTGAGATTTTACTTTTTTTTATCTTGAAAAGGCTATGTCCTTAGAATAAAATTATTTAAATTTTCTATTACAAGGTGAAATGTTTTATCTCTCAGCAAAAAAGTATTGGGAATATTACAACTAAGTGTAGGACTTCAGTAGATGCATTATTTTGAATTAGAACCCAAAGATATTACATGTCCTTGGGGGAAAACATCTTATGTAACCAATAGAACAGTGTTTCTGTAGCAACATGGGCAAACAGAAGCAAACTTGCAGCTCTGAAAGCTGCTGAAGACACTGAATTAAGGTGACATGTTTTCAGATAGAATGACAGAAAAGAATGTGGCTTGCAAGAGTTTAATATAGTCTTGTGCATACAACCTTGAAACTGAAACAATTTACCAACAGGTCAATTATTAAATATATATGGAGAACTGTGAGACATACATACAGTATAATGATGTCCCTTTCCCAGGGACACCCACACATGATCAATGGAACTGAATGCTCTGGAAATTACTCCCTCTTTAAGGTAAATGCCTGAGAATTATCCTTCCTTATTTATTCTCACCACGTGTACAGAAATGCTTCTGTCTCTGGACTGTCGAATTTGACATTTTAGAATATCAAAACTGTCATTATCACTTGCTTATAAAATGGTAAAAATAGTTCTATTTTAAGAACAGGCAGTAGGGCAAACCGAGAAGGACCTGAGTATAAGTTTATATTAGATTTCAGTGTTTAAACTCCTTAGAAACATAACAAGACTTAATTTATTTAGAAGTTGTAAGCAACAGAATTTCTACTAGTATACTTTCTCTTCTCCTTTCTAACCTGTCAACTACAGTTCTGAAACATAAGCAGAGTCAAGAGAAGGGAGATACTAAAATTATATTCAAATTTGGGGACTATGAGGAACTCCAAATTCTCTCTACTTTGATGACTTTAATTCAAGGTTTGTTTTTTTTTTGTGTGGAAATCCCAGATTATATACACATACAATCAAAAATAGCACATCAATATATGAACTATTAACTTAGGGATGGTCACTTACAAAAAGCAATAAAGAATAAAACTGAAATGAAGCAGCTGTTGTATTTTTAAAAAAGGTCAATACTTTCAACCTCAAAGAAAATGGATTGCACTTAAAAAAAGAACCTGTTATCGATTAATAAAACATATTCTGCATGAACTACTGCCATCATTATTTAACATTTTTTATTCTAATAAAAAAGACATTTAAGCCATGTATTTTTCTTAAGTTATAAGACAGGAATACTTGTCAAATCATAATGTAAACCAGTTAATTCATACCACTAATCTTGGTCAGTAACAGTTCAAGACCATGGGTTTAGAGAAGTGACATTTGGCATTTGATAAAACTTGACATTTTACTATAGATAATAAGATAAAAAAGACTTTAAAATTAATTGCTGTTCTTCCTAATAACATCCGAAAGTTGCACCTTGTGGTGCCACCTCCATTTGGGCTTTAGACCTCCCATCGCATTTGTTAAAGCAAAAACCAAAACCAAACCAAAAAGTCCCCAGGGTTTTCCTATTGCAATCAGTCCTCAACAAGAGTAGATAAAGTCCAATTAAAAAAAGTTTTTGTGAGTGGAGTTGGGAAGAACGGAAAAAACTGATACAGAAGATTTGTCAAGTGCCAAACTCGGTGACTCCTCTGATTGGTCTTTTCCGAAGACTGCCTTGGGCCTCCTTCAGGGACAGTTCATTATTCCTGGCTGTGTTCACAGGGCAAACTCAGTGTTTTCAAGTCATTGGGGCCAAATAGGCACCAGGAATTTATTTACATGTCCAAATATATGCTAGAATTTTTATCCTCTGGCTTAAATCATTTGTGGATTTTGACTACTTGAGGAAAAATAAATAAAGACGTGAATACAGTATACCTCACAAGACATTTTTTAAGGGGATGTACATTCATTTGCATCATGTTTTATTATTAAATCTTTCCAAATGCAACTATCGATCTCAGAACAAAAATACCCTCTTGAAACCTCTAGAGGAACACAGGGAAGTCAGGGAGCACTGTCTGGAGAACCGTCTTCTCTGTGCCAGTCATGTCACTGTCTCGACAAGTCCCTTTTGTGGTTGACATGCACTCATTCATACATTTCCACACACACTAGCATGAGCACATGAACTCGCAGATCCATAGAGGTGACTAGCCATGTGAACCGTCCCGTTCTCTGTAGAAAGGTCTGCTTTCCTACAGGGAAAGAAAAGTTAGGCTTGCCATTATTACTTAAAAGGCCTGTAAATTACATAGGTTAGACAAGTGAATAGAACAAGAAGAGGTTTACTTGACCTTTCAGCAATTCAACCAGATTCAGTGTGAGAAGCTGGAGCCTGGAACCATATAATG
>VMDR010017139.1:0-20414 GCA_007922815.1 Macrotus californicus | reverse complement strand
GGGGAGAGAGGGGGAAAACGTACAGGGAATAAGAAGCATAAATGGTAGGTAGAAGATAGTCAGGGGGAGGTTAAGAATAGTATAGAAAACGTAGAAGCCAAAGAACTCATATATATGACCCATGAACATGAATTAAGGAGGGGGAGTGTGGGGGGTAGGGGTGTGCAGGGTGGGGGCTGGGGAGGAGATGGGACAACTGTAATAGCATAATCAATCAAATATATTTAAAAAAAATAGGACCCGTAACTGGCACAGCGGAGATTGAAATCCAGATCCGGCTCTAGAGTCTGAGGCTTTCATTATAATAGTATACTATCTCTCTAAATAGATTCAGTATAAATGTTTAAAAACTAAATTCAGAAAAGAATAATAAAGAAAAAACAACGGTGGCCTCAGAAAATGTCAGATGATTGGAACCATACAGACCACATTCTCTAAAAACAAGGCAATTAAGTCAAAAATCAATAATAAAGAAGGAACTGGACAAATTCCACTTGTCTGTAAATTTAAGAAAACTCCAGTTCTAAACAACTCGTGGCCGAGAGAGGAAGAGGGCAGGAGTTCACTCCCGCAAGGGAAGGCGGGCGGACGGATAGGGTGTCGCGCGGTGAAGGTGCGATTGTTTCAAGGCTGCAAACAAAGACGAGGCGATGCCGCCCAGACTGAGTCCAGGAGGGCGGGGACGGTGTTTTGGCCATCCCAATAGCCTCAGTGCCTCACCCGACACTCCGCGACGACAGGGAGTCAATAACTGTTTCCCAGCAGGTGAAAAAACAGTCCCCGCCGTGGACATGGCCCCCACTCCCGCGGGTCGAACGTACAGCAAAGCGCAAGGAGCCGTGGGACACTGACAACAGAAGTAAACCGAAGCAGGCACACAGGTGTGCAGAATCAGCCCGGGGGACGGATGTCTGTTTTGGGATCCGTGAGAGCATTTCCCTTTTCCTGGAGCCCTCCCCTCCATCTGCAGTCTCAGCAGGGCACCTGGCTGCAGAGGTCGGCACTTCTGAAATCTGCAAATAGAAAATCGATGCTCAGGAAGTGAAAGTGATGGATCTGGGTGATTACACGTTTGAGACACACTTGGTCTCCTTGGTCTCTGTCCACAGAGAGCTTTATGCCAGCAGAGGAGACCCTTGACATTGCCAGAGAATATTTCCTAGGCTTCTAGGAACCAATCCCCAAGTAAAAATTCTGAAATATTTGCAAAGGCTTTCTGAACTGTACTGAAATCACGTTTAGAAAGAATCGTGAGTTGCCAAGGCACAGCCTCACATCACAAATGAACTGCTTTTTCAACTTTTTATAAAGCTTCCTCCTTTTGGTAGTGATTTTCACACCGAGCTGATGTAATGAAGTAGCTGGTAAGGCCTGTGCACTGCCCAGGGGGACGTTGCTGCAGAGGTGCTGATGGATGCTGGCCTCAGAGGGGGCACTCAGCAGCCAGCACAGACCCGCAGAGAAGACTTGGTGTTTCATAACTCAGCATGTACCAAACTGAAAAAATATTGATGGTATATCACATTTTAAACAATTGTAGAGACTAAAACACATCATGATTCATTTTTAATCAAATACATTTTATGATCAGATGAATTCTAAATTTTTACTAATAACTTGGTAAAAAAAAATGAAGGTCAGAGAGAGGTAAGGTGAAATGAATATAAAATTTTCATTTATTCATTAATATGCTTTTGTTTGAAATTTTACAATGAGTTGGGTGGATAAATGCAGTAGTCAGTGAGCCGGACTGGATACAAATCCTGGAGCTGTCACTTACTAACTCCGTCACCACCAGTAAATCACTTCGCCTTTCTGTGTCTCAGTTTCCTTACCAGTAATGGGGATAATAATTATACATAGTATTGGCCTCACAGAGTGCTCATGTGCTTAAACGAATCAATATATGCAAAGTACTTAGAAACAGTCGTGATGCAAAGTAAGCTCTCTATCACTACTAACTTTCACTATAACTGAGGTTTATTAGGGTTTTCCTCCCAACAAGTTTTAAAGATGAGGGAATAATTGGTTGTTTCCTTGCCCAGGTCCTGGTGCCACACGAACTGAGTTGCAGCTTCTGCTCTGTCTTACATCATGTAAAGTCTCTTGGAAGAATGTCCTGGGCTCCCGGGTGGAAACTGCAGCTACCTATGGGTCTGGTGTTGTGCTCTGACCAGCCTCCATCAGTTGAAGCCATTCTGGACTAAGCCTTAGGGTTTTCTCACCTTCTTGGACTTGGTTCAGTTGCTTTGCAGGGAGTGACGCAGATTGAGTGACTGTTACGCCTCTTGTACCCACCTGTCAACTTGATCGTCACAGAATTTACTCCCTAGTATAAATTATTTTCAAACTCCCTTTTTCTCTGCCAACCAGCATAAATTCACATTAAGATTGTCCTGTTCTCCTATTTCATCTTTTAAAAACCATCTAGGAGATTTAAGACCCTTTGATACAGATATCCTGTGGATGTCTGTGTTCATTGGACGAACCCTAATGAACCGATAGACTTAGAAGCATCAGTGGGTCTATTTCATGAACCTCCTTTGGGAAAAACAGCCTATAGAAGCATTATTGACTATCAGCTCATTAGGATACATGTACTATTCAAATTCTGAGTATGATTGCTGTACAGTATATATATTATAAACTATTTTTTCAATCCTCTTAATGCAGTAGGCCTCAACTGGCCATGCACAGCAGAGCTCTCTATGGAGTTGCTTTGAATAGAGTTAAGATCCTTCCCATTTCTCCTAAAGAGGCGTCTGGATCTGCAAAAAGCTAGAAGTAATCAGAACCCAAAGCGAGAGTATCTTGGGAACAGCAGTACTAAGCACCAGCCAGTTCATGGGGAAAGGGAGAGACAGCTCGCACCCTTACTGAGCCCATTACCAATGTGCAAATCTGACTGGGTAGTTGAAATTTAAAGCAATTCAGGGATTCCACATTTTCTCTAAGACAAAATTCTTAACTCTTTGCATGACATTTAAAAATCCTTTGTAATCCAGGTTCCACATATCTCTCAGGCCTCAACTGTTACCACTTTTCTCTGATGGAGAAGTACTAAATGGTAGGTAGGAAGTTTCAAGAATGATTTTAGGGGATTTCATCCTCCAAATCTTTACTGCTGGTTTCCCCTGCTTAGAATACATTTACTTCCTTTTGGGGGGAGCTGTCAATTGCTTGTTCTTCAAGGGCTTATTCATGCATTATCCTTTCTGGGAGCCTTTTTTGAATATATGTGGTACACATATTTATCCAAGCACATTGCGTGCTTAGAGGAAAAGCTTGGTAGTGTTGCAAAGGAGGAAAGATAAATGTAAAAACTGTGACATTAAGACAAGATTATCGATAAAAGATGTAGCACATTTGAGGCTGAGTTGGATACATCTAAAAAGAAGTGTTTTAAGGATATATGTCTTATATTCTCCTTGCTCTATAGTTTTGAGGTCCATGGTAGAATGCCTCAAATTTAAAACCAAGAGTTCTGGGTGCCACATCTGAAAGATTCTCAGTAACAATACCACAAGTGTTATGTCCAATATGTATAATGAAAGCCAGTTGGTGTTCACCCAGCAAGGGTTCCCACAAACAAATAAACATATAAATGTATGTGGAGTCACTACAGACAAGGAGTGTGAACAACTCTTGGGCATCAACATGGGGATTAGGCTGCTTGTACTTTTTAAACATCTTCCTTTACCCTCGTCCAGTAACTGAATGCTGTTACCAAATAAGAATCAATAACGCAGGTTATTGCCATGTAGGTGTTGCAAGTAAAAGCTCTGAAACCTTTACAGTACAATAAATTAAACAATTAAACTGGATGCAAACTTGACATATCAGGTTGGGTTTCTCAGACTTTAACATCTTCTGAACTGTTCTCTTGATCTCCAAAAACCCATTTCTCCTTTCTGTCTCAGAAATGGGCACTCAGGTGCTCAGATCAAATACCCAGGGAGCATCTCTCTCCCTATCTCTCTCTCTCTC
Organism: Macrotus californicus; assembly: GCA_007922815.1. Taxonomy (NCBI): domain Eukaryota; kingdom Metazoa; phylum Chordata; class Mammalia; order Chiroptera; family Phyllostomidae; genus Macrotus; species Macrotus californicus. Next base: position 16,427 of record VMDR010017139.1, on the reverse strand, counting down.
TCTCTCTCTCTCTCTCTCTCTCTCTCTCTCTCTCTCCCCCCTCTCTCTCCCCCCTCCTTCCCTCTCTCTCTCCTCCTCCCACTCTCTCTCTCTCTCTCATACTTAACATTTAATTTTTGGTACATCTTGTTAAAATATGTATAGAATTTGGCTTTATCACCAGAGTCGGACCACATCACACTGTCACCCTGGGCAAAACACATCTTCTCTTATACTGAATAGCATCCGAATCCCTAATCCACTCTCCCCAGCCCGACTGCATCCCTGATCTTTCCCTGCAGTCTATTTGTAACAGGGCACTTGGGTGATTACATTAAAACTTAAGTTACATCGTGCTACTCAGCCGTTGTACACCTTTCTATGAGCACAAACGACCTAGCCGGCCCTGTGAGATTTGGCCTTGAGCACAGCTGGTTCAGCTCCTCCCACTCTCCCAAATGGCCTGCTCAGCTCCAGCCCCACTGGCCTCATCACTGCTCCCTCCCTGGACACAGAAGTTGCACTCCCATTGAGAGGCTGTGGGAGGCTAAAAAATGGCTCCCCCAGAGAGCCACATCTTAGTGCCTGGAACCTTGGAATGTTACCTTCTACACAAAAAGGGTCTTTGCACATGGGATCAAGTTAACAATCTTGAGATGGGCAGAGTTTCCTGGATTATCCTGTGGGCCCCAAGTGCAATCACATACACCTGTAAGAAGAGGGAGAGGGCGATGCTACTACACACAGAGGAGACAATGCACAGACGGAGCAGAGAGCAATTCCAGGTGCTGGCCTCAAAGACTGGAGGGATGCGGTCACAAGCCAAGGGGTGGATTCTTCTCTAGGGCTTCCAGAAGGAGTGTGGCCCTGCCAACACCTTGGTTCTGCCTCAGTGGTACTGACTTCAGACTTCTGGCATCTGGAACCATGAGAGAACACATCACTGCTGTTTTCAGCCACCAAGTTTAGGCTAAGCTGTTCCAGCAGCCTTGGGAATCTGATCCATGGACTTGCGCTGGCTGTTGCCTGTGACTGAAATGCTCTCCCTCGTGTTTGCATGACTGTCCTCCTCATCTCTTCTGTGTGGTCCTCAAACGTCACTTTGAACTGAGACCGTTTCCTTCCACACAGTCAAATCTGCAACCCTCTCTACGCCGTTCCATCCACACATTCTCTTTCTCCCTTCCTGCTGGCTTTCTAACCCTACGTTCTGTCAACATCTACCACGGTTTGGTTTTGTTGTTTCGGACCCTCCTGGAGAATACGGCTCCATGATGGCAGGGACGGTTGCCTTTTTTGCTCTGTTGTCCTCAGCACCTAGAAAGGAAACTAGACTCATATCAAGTACTCAATAAATATTTGTTGAGTGTTAAATGGATAAATGAAACCAAAGCATATATTGTATACGTGATTAAATCACCAGAACATAAATGACTTATTACTTATAGTTTGAAATAAAGTGATTTGAGTCTGTGTAATGAGTGGGACACACAAAAACATTAACAATTAATGGTAAATCTAATTACTGTATAAATTATATAGCATTTTCCTAGTGTGAACAGTAGTGTCATCATTTTGAACTTTTTATTGACAGATAAAACAATGATTTATATTAGTATAACTAATTTATGACATCATTTTATAAACAGAAAGGGCTGAAATAAAGCAATGTTAAAAACACCATTGGAAAATGTCAATATGAACTTAGGATTTGAAAAGCAATGTCTTTTCAAGTCTGTCCATTCATTGAAGGGCTTCACAAGCAGCAGCATTGCCCTGAGCACAAGACGTGTCTGTAGCCCCAGCGCAGAGATTCATTTATTGGATCACAAGCGGGTTTTTTTCTGACAACAGTGTTGCCATGCCTGATAAGTCTGAGTGAAGCAAGAACTTCATTTAAAAATTAGCTGTCCTCCTCGAGAGTGGCTTTGGGTAGATTCAGGGCCTCCCCTTGCCCTGATAACTAGCACTGTGTTCAGATGACAGTGCCAGGAAGAACAACTTCTAGACCCAGGGCTGTGAGCCAGCTCCGAGAAGCAAAGAGTATCACAGCTCCCCTTGAATCCCACCTGCGAAGACAGACTCCATGGTTCCTGTGTTACTGGAATTCACATCTAACACGAATTATAAAGGACGTACTCAGTAGGGCCTATTTCAGCCTATTGGTGCTTTACCCTTCTGTCATATCACTAATGCTTTTAGAAATAACATTTTGAGCAACATTTTAAAACTGGTGGTCATCAGAAAGCTTGGTCCTTCTAATCCTGTCCTCCAAATATGGGAACCAGACACAGCAGCGTCTTTGCTGCCAACCTCAATGATGATGTCCTCTGGAACAGTCGTTGTGGTGCAATTTGTTTTGTTAATTATTATTATCACAAATGTGTCTTTCTGCCCAAATATGCAAGAACATTTAGTAAAAACCATTTTGCTAGGACTTGAGGGCTGGATCCACAAGGGTCGAGATTAAAGTTCACAATTCCTATGTACGAACCCCAGTTTCCCATGGGCTGCTGACTACATGGACTTTCAGAGAAATAAGGGCAGTGGCCTTGAAGTGCAGATCTTCCTGGAGAATCTAGGATAGGTGGTGTCCAGGCCACTAAGTCCACAGAGCAGTTCAAAGAAGAGTCGGCACAGAACCCAGGGTGCCTGACCACAGGACCACAGTTCCATTGTTCCAGGAGGGTGCCATCATTCAGGTGGGTGCTGTAATGGATTTTATTATTGTCAAAATATTTGATGCCCCTCTGCAAAGTGTGCCACCCACCTTTGGCAAGATATATTTCCCTGCCCCATTGCAAGGTTGGCTGGGGGACTTGCTTTGGCTGATGGAATGTGAGAAGTGACTAATGTCATTTCAGATTGGAAGCTTGGCCTAAGCTTGCCCATGCTTCCTTGTTGTTCTGCTATGATCTGTAGGACAGTCCCAAGGGGAGTCATGGTTTTGTGTGTGTGTGTGTGTGTGTGTGTGTGTGTGTGTGTGTGTGTGTGTAGCCTTGGCTCCTCAGAAACTGGCAGGTTTTCTAGGTATTGCTGAGGAACTCTGATGGAGGAACTCTGCTGGAGGCCCTCCACCTCTTGGGCAGAAGTTAGCATAGGCTGCATCTTTTAAAAGTATCCCCAGGCCCCTGAGCTTTACTGTCTCTTCTCATGAAATAATTGATGTTCTTCCTTCCTGAACCACTAAATCAATTACTTAACCCATGCTATTATTATTATTATTATTATTATTATTATTATTATTATTATTATTTTCCTTTCACGGAATGCTCCTGTTCCCACCCCATTCTTTTGATTTATGTACTTCCCATAAAGAGTGTGACAATTCTTCACCAAATCTCTGCCTAGAATAATAAAGCTTTGAGAAAAGTGGCAGTAGATGTGTCCACCCTTAATATGGACTTTGGGGTGCCCCAAGCATGGACAATAGGTTTTGGACCCTTGAACACCAGCAAGAACAGAATCTTGCCTGCCTCGTTGTTCTGGCTGCAGAAACCTGATAACAGAGCCGCAGGCAATCTTCCCAGAAGTTATTTTACTGCACACACTGTTTTGAAGTTATGGGCTGTTCTGACCATGAGAACACCCCCCCAGGGGCGGAGGTCACCCCCACCCAGAGCGGGGAGCTGGAGCCATGCTGCCTCTGGACACTGCACCCTGGGGGTGGGGAGCCTTCCTAACTGCTCTTGAAAAAGACCCCTTGGGGACTTCAGATTTGCCCAGTGGCACCTCCCATGCACCTTTGATTTGTGGAGAAATAGGGAAAACAGAACACAGCCTGCATTTCTCCTGTTTTTCCTTAATTAAGAAATATCCCGAACTACTCATTCTGCTTTTCTCAACCCCTTCCTCCTTTTTTGGCCCCAAATGCCCGTGGGAAAACACGTTCCCAGCAGCAACCACGGCTGTTTTTCCTCAGGACTGAAGGGGGCTGAGGTGGTGCTATAGACATGCATCCCCAAGACCGTGTATTAAAATCTTTGGAGTAAGTGTACATAGAGTTTTCAAACCCCCCAGGTGATACCTACTTACACTCCTCAGCTCTTCATTATTTTTATATTCTAGGCTCTGCATCGACATTCTCTGTATTATTCTAATAAGTAACATTCAGGTAATGGACATTTTACAAAAGTATTTATTAACCCACATTCCAAATTAGAGAGGGGACTAGTTCTCTTATCCCCCCTCTCCTTTGCTAATTTTGTTTGAGAAGATAAGTTAATAGTGTTTTATTTTATGAAGGAGTAAAAATTCCTTTATTTTAAAAAGTATTATATAAATTAAAAATACGGAAGCAGTGTATAACAAAACCGCCAGTGTGCGATGTGGCTACAGCTGTGCGCACTTATGCCTTAGCGAGCTTTTAAACTGCAGCTTCCACAGGAACCCAGTGACATTTTCAGAAAATTGAGGTGGTAGCTGTGTTCATTAATTGTATCACAAGCGAGTTTTTTTTCTTTAGCGAAAGCAGAGCTGTTGTACAGGAAGATAAAGTATATTTGTCTCTGTTTAGAGGGCTCCCACTCTAAATTAAACCTGATTCCAGGCCTAAGGAGGATTGCATCATTTGGGTGGAACCAACAGGTAAACCCTGCCAGCTCTCACCCTCCATCTTTTTGGTTTGTTTGTTTGTTTTCCTTTGTCATTTGTTCTGGGAACAATGGACAGTATTTCTCAGATTTACTCCTCGCACGTGCAGATTATGACTGGATCTCAAGGCTTTAAGCTCCTCAATTCATCCCATTCCTGGGAACCCACGTGTCCTAGGGCCTCCCCAGGGCTGGTAGCTGCCTGCGGGGAGGCCCCAGGGAGTTGTGGGGAGCCCAGTCCTGAGGCTTGGGCCAACTCACTCCCCATTTCTGAACTTCAGATGTAGCAATTCACTGTCAAGAGAGTTAGATTAAGAGGTAGAACATTTAATTAAAAAATCAGATTTTAACAAATAAAGATCCTTTCTAGAGCTGTCAGTCAAGAGCTCTAACTCGTAGTTTTGTCCCTTCTGAGGCTGTCAGAACAAAGCTAGCGGATAACATCTCCCCATTCCCAGAGCAAACCCAATGACCTTGTCCCAGACCCCACCCCAGGCAGACACCGCCCGGATGCAAGTGCCGGTCTGCAACTCGGCACTGGACGCTGCCCTGTGGTTGCCGGCTCCCCCCTCACTTCTGCGTGGTCTTCACTCCCTGTGCCTCCACGTGACTGGGCACCAATCACAGATGGGGGAGGCCGCAGATGCCACGTAGCGTGGCACCACTGTGCGGGTGAAAAGACTGAAGTCCATGGGGGAGTGACCAATGTTAAGGCCGCACAGACACCGGGGCGGACGTGGAATAAGCTGCCGAATCCCCTAGTCATTTCCCTGCTGAAGCTGCCTCCGTCTCTCTCGTGATTGCGTCTTCATTTGGATTATGCAAATTTGTGGTCAAGCTCTCTCCTAGTCCCTGAAGTCTTTAAATTGGGCCTTGGGGAGTTGTGGGTACCCTGCTGCCTGGCCCCTTTCAGCAGCAGCGCAGGCAGCGGGACGCTGCAACCCAGAACAAATTTGTTCCTCCGGCAACTGCCTCAGTATGGCCTGGGACCAGACACCAAATACCAGTTTCAACAATTCTATGACTCTATGAATCTAAAATGTTATTACTGTGCTTTTCACAGCAGGTTAAATTACATTCTCTCTCACTAACTGGTCTCAGAGCTCCCCGAGCAAAAGCACCATGTCACTTCTTTCTTGGTCCCTGTGCGTTCGGGGCTCAACAGCACTGCGATAAATGGACAAATGCGCTGTGTTTTGGAAGGCCTGCTCTGAGTCTCGGATGAGCTACATAGAGCTGTGTAAACTTCAGTTTCCTGATCTGGATGAAGCTAACCCCACCCTGGGATGGCACATAGGTCAAGCAGTTAGTGCCTGGCCTGTGGTAAATGATGGTCCCAGCTCATCCGGGGCGTAGATGCTTCAGGCTCTGCATCTCTCTATCCATGTTCCTCCTTGGCTCCCTAGGGTGGCATCGATGCCATGGCCCACAATGGGGAGAATGCCTGGAAGGGCAGTAGGGTGAAGCAGGGCTGCTGAGTTGTCATTGCCTCCTGGAGGCCCCGGGGAAGCGAGGGTGAGCTTGGTCTGGGTTGAGCCTCCCACCCTATGCTTGCTTTATTTAGTGGGTGTTAACACCCAGCCCTGCCTCCCAAGCTCAGCTCAGGGACCCAGAAGTCTCCCTGGGGACTTCTTTCCTCCTCAGCCCTGGCTTTTGGCTCCCTGCCCAGCTGCCATGGTAACAGGCTCCAAGGTGACAAAGGATGCATCTGGGTCCTCTTTCCTCCTGGTCCCAGTGATGAGTATTTTCAGACCTCAGAGACTGAACTGCTCTGTACCTACCTGAGCTGCTTCTGCGTTCTCACTCAGGTGGAGCTCAAACTTCCGCCCCTGCCAGCAGGGCCATGTCTACCAGTCTGACCACTTGTGAGTGGAAGAAAGTCTTCTATGAGAAGATGGAGGTGGCAAAGCCAGCTGACAGCTGGGAACTCATCATAGACCCCAACCTCAAGCCCAGTGAGCTGGCCCCTGGCTGGAAGCAGTACCTGGAGCAGCATGCCTCAGGCAGGTGAGAGGCCCAGAAAACAGCCCTGCAGACAGCCCCTGGAACACAGCCCTGGGCACCTCCCAAGCAGAGGCAGAGAGATGTATGGAGCCTCCTCCTGCTGTCAGGTCAGGGTAGGGGGCAGAGAATAAACTGTGAGGTAGGTCAGGGGGCCTTGGCTCTAATCCCAGCTGTACCACTGACTCCTGGGGTGACCTGGCAACTCTTCATTTTCCACAGTAATTGAAGAGCTATAATATCTTCAATGCCCCTGCAATCTCTGACATTTTAAGTGTTTTCTTATTTTCGTAATCTCTTAAAGCGTGGTGGGAACTGAGGGGAGGAGGCTACGAGGTCTACTAGGGAAAGCCTTAGCTGAGGGATGGGAGCCGGTGCTCTGGTCCTAGGTCTGTTTGGTCAGCTCGATCCAGTTTGGTTTGAATACAAAACATGCATTGTCCACCTGGCTCTACAACTAGCTAACTGCATATTTGAGCATGTCACTTTCTCTTTCTAGGTCTCAGTTTTCACATTTGCAAAATCAGGGTGTTGGCCTTAGATGATCAGTCAAGTCCCTTCCAGCTCTGTTATCTAAGGGTCTATGACAGAGACTTAGCTTTAGGTAGGACTTCCCTTAGGTTTGTAGGACCCAGCATTGCATACCTTATAGGAACCGTGTGTCTGCCATTAGTGCCAGGAGTCCTAAGGCGAAAGAGACTCGTCCATCTGAAGCCCACATGCCTTTCCCTCTTCTACCCCGTGATGTAAGATTGGGACCACAGAATTCCCTGCCCAAGCTGCCTCACACTCATCTCCACTCCCTGTGCAGGCCTCTTCCCTGGGTCCATCGATTCAAAGACAGACAGTATCTTTAGGTCCCTGGGAGGCCAACAGGTGACTACGTTCTGGGGGTGCAGACACATAGGCTGGATGTTCAGATATGTTTTGTTTGTGAAGGCCCTCTGGTGCACTACAATGTGGACAGTGAGAACAGGAGACAGACTGTGGATGGGGAGTTGACATTTGTATTCTTGCTCCAAGACCTGTAAATATCAGAGTGAACCTGTCTTTGGGACAAAAGACAGACAGGCAGAGGTTGGTTGGTTCAATTCAATTCAAATCAATTCTAGAGACACGTATTGGACACCTGTTGTGTGCTGGGTCCTGGCTGTGTCTGACTAGCTGTGTGCACAGAGAGATCTCATTCTCTCAGTTCTTCTGCTTTGTCTCAGTAAAATGAAAGCCTGATGATCCTTAAGGCCCCCTACCACTAGGTCTGATATTTTGGGATTTAAGATCTGAGGTTTGGCTTGAGGGAGAGGAAACAACTCTGAATTGGTTTGGTGTAAGGTGTGTAAGGAGTAGGCTGAAAACATGAAGCCTCTGAGCTGGTTGGTGGAAGGAGCACAAAAGGCCGGAAACTTGGGCACAATGGCCCAGGAGGTTAGAGGTTGAGCTCCCTTGCCTCGGGGATCAGCTGGTCCTATTTCTGGCCAGTGTCTCCCACCTGGCCTCAGACAGGACTGCAGAACTGCTGCTCTGTCCTTATTCTGTGCATAGGCTCACTCTACCTCTAAGCCTTGAGACAGGAGTCCTGGTTCCCTGCAGCTCTGGCCAGCATGGAGGTAAGGGCCCTTCTGGCTCAGGACCAATCAGGCTGCTCTCCCTGCCGGCCCTGTTTGGGCTGTGCTAGGTACTGTTCTGTGCTTATGTGGGCTGTGGGCTGCAGGGCTCAGGGGCAGGCTTGGCATCATTTCCTCTCCACAGCTTGGGCTGTGTGGTGCTTCATGGTATCTGTTGGTCCTTCAGGGCCACCACAGAGGAGACCCAGAGTGGGTAAGCAGCAAGGGCAGACTCAGCCCAGGAGACCCTTGACTGCCTGTGAAACCTCTATAACAGAGGCCCATGAGAGGTTCATCTCAGGGATAGAAGGAACTTTCCTGGAGGTAACAAGTGTTGTGTCACTGAGGGTGTGAAAGCAATGGGTGGGGGCTGGCTGAGTGGAGCTTGGCTAGATGAGCCCCAGGCCACTTCCCTCCATGTTTCCTGAGGCTGGGACTCTAGGGATCCCAGGTTAGAAAACATGGTAAGTGTTTGTGTGTGCACATATGTGGAAGGGGTGCAGAGTAGGATTCACTTTTCCAGTTTCCACTGTGGGTGGAGTGGGGTATAGGGATGGTAGGCCAAAGGACAGAGCATGTTCTTTGGGAAGGAACAGGGACCAACCTCTGTAATCCTCCTCCTGCTGTCTCTCACCCTTCCACCTGGCCAACTGGTGGATTCTTGGTGGTCTGTGCTGGGCACAGTTAGAGGGATCTCCTCTCCTCCCTAGAGCAGGCATATGCCAGAGTGAGTCGTGCTGGTCATCCCCCTTATCAGAGTCACGGGAGGTCTGACCCTCCTTATTGGACACCATCACCCTGCATTTCACAGATGAGAAGTAAGGCCCACATCAGGGGAGCAAACACTGTGCAACATCCAGTGCTGTCCTGAGCGCGTTAGGCTTGGAGAGAGCTGGAGCCACTAGAGGGCGCACAGAGGGCAGGCTGGAGAACACAGCTGGAAGCCAGAAAGCTCTTGTGCCAGGCTCCTGAGGATGCTGTGCTGCTCTAGACCCCTGGGAGCCAACCTGGGGAATTGGAGCTGGTAGGCTCAAGTGCTAAGGAAGCCAGTGGGCAGTAAACACTCTGCTTCTACCTACAAGCCCAAGCATACAGGCACACAGGACCCTTTCTTTTCGGACTCCTCCAGGGCAAGCTGCTGCTAGAAGGGAGGCGTGTCTTCTCTATCCCTCTCCCCTATCCCTGCAGATTCCACTGTTCCTGGTGCTGGCACACCTGGCAGTCATCCCACGTGGTCATCCTCTTCCACATGCACCTGGACCGTGCACAGCGAATGGGTTCGGTGCGCATGCGCGTCTTCAAGCAGCTGTGCTACCAATGTGGAACCGCGCGGCTGGACGAGTCCAGCATGCTGGAGGAGAACATCGAGGGCCTGGTGGACAACCTCATCACCAGCCTGCGCGAAAAGTGCTACGATGAGGACGCTGGCCAGTACCGCATCCATGTGGCCAGCCGCCCAGACAGTGGGTCGCACCGCAGCGAGTTCTGTGAGGCCTGCCAGGAGGGCATCGCGCACTGGAAGCCCAGTCAGAAGCTGCTGGAAGAGGAGGCGACCACCTACACCATCTGTGATGCCTCCAAGCCAAAGGCCCAGGAGGGCTCAGGCTACAACTTCTCTCTCCGCTGGTGCCTCTTCTGGGCCTCTCTCTGTCTACTCATTGTCTACCTGCATTTCTCCTTCCGTAGCTCTTCCTTCCTTTAGTGGGGCCGGTTGTGGGTGGGAGGATGGCACCTGCGGGTGAGAGTGGGGAAGACCCAGTTCTGGTCCTGATTCTGCTGCAGGTTCAATATACGACGCTGGACAACTCAGTTACCTCTTGGGCCCCCAGTGTATTACTCTGCAGAGTAAGAGGTTTGCTCTCCTCTTGGAGATGCTTGATGGTCCTTTCATTAAAATCTACAGTGAGGAGCCCTGACTGGAGTGGCTCAGTGGGTTGGGTGTCATCTAGCAAAGTGAAAGGTTGCTGTTGGCTTCTGGTCAGGGCGCATGCCTGGGTTGCCACTCAGTTCCCAGTCCCGGCTCATGCAAGAGGCAACCTGTCGATGTTTCTCTCTCACATGGATGTTCGTCTCCTTTTCTCCCTCCCTTCCTCTCTCTCTAAAAATAAATAAATAAAATCCTTAAAAAGAAGCAAATATAATTTACAGTGATGGGGTAGGAGAGAAAGTTCTAAACCCACAGAGAGGGAGCTTCTTTCTCCATCCCCATCTCTACCCCACCTCTTGCTTCATTTCTGTATCCCATACCCCAGTAGGACCCCACTAGGTTCAGTCTCACCACTGCCTCATTCTCAAGCTCATCTTCAGCTGCTTTGACCATCCTGCCATGGTTCCCCTTGGAGAGGGTAGTGACGAGCCCTCTCCAATGCATCTTCAGTCAATACTCAATTCCTGGGAAGATAGACCTGCTGAAATTCACTGCAAGGTGATGGCTCTGTGTATGTGTGTGTCTTGGCTTGGGGCTTGGAGAGTATGCTCCTGTGTTCTGCAGAAATCAGAAGCTGTGGCACTGCTACTTACACAGGACATAGTATCGTATGTGACACTGCCACCCTCATGAAAATGCCTTGGCATAGATTCTATAGCTGTCCTGTTTCCTGGGGATAGTGAGGCAAGAGACAGATGAAGCAGATCTGTGAATGTGGAACTTCCAAAAACAGTGGGGCTTTGTGTCTCCATTCAGGGATGGTGATGCTGGGGGAAGCATGAGTAGTGAAGACAGCGCCTGTCTCCCAACCCCTTTTCCTTTGCCCAGTTCAGGACACCACCCTGTTAGGGGGGAGTGCATTTGCTGCACCCATTCCCTCAGGCATAGCTGTGACTTGGACAATTTGGCTCATGGTCTGGTGTCAGATGACCCTGTGTTTATTATTGTTTGGAATAGGAAACAGAATCACTCCTATTCATACCCTAAATTGTTTTCTGACATTCATACCTTTCTATATCCCACCTTTAATGCCTCATCCCTAAGTGGGGTCTTAGAAGTGAAGATGAGCTTCAAGGCTGGTGTGTCTGGCTATATGTGTTCACAAAGATGGAATGCTTTGGGCACTCTGTCATACCTGCCCACTGGATGTGCAGTCTGGCTTTCTTCTTCTCTAGCTGTGGAAGGGGATTTCTGGTGGCTTGTCCAGATTCTTCTGTGAACCTGTAGAGAGCTAGGCAATCAGGAAGAATCTACCTGTATAGCATCAGGCTGGAACATTTGTGAATGAACAGGCATGTGAGACGTATTCACCTCTGTCAGCTACAAGGGATGCTCAGCTGGTCCTGTGCAGTGTGTGTGCCCTGTGGGCATTGCTCAACTGCAGACACATGGTAGCTTCTGGAAAAATAAACATCAGGAGCCCAGGAATCAAGTGGTCTCCAGAGGACTGCCTGCCCCCTGCTTTGGTCCACCTTGAGAGTCTCAAAGGGACAGGATTGGGAGGAAGTGACATTAACATCACATACTGAAATTTTGGTGTGTGACTAGGGTAAGACTGCCAAGATTGTGTCAAAGCCGGGGCAGGCCTCAAGGGTCAGAAAAGCTGAGGCCTCTGCGGTGGGGCCTGGCAGTTGAGGGACAAAGAGCCACTAAAAATGGAAGTGATGGTGAGTCGGTGAAATGAGATGAGGTTCAAGGAAAGTTCCAGAAAATAAGCATATTCTTTTCTTTTTATCAGCTCATTCTTCTTATTCCTGTTATCTTTCATGTTTAACTAAAATGACCCTCCTCTGACTCCATATCCCCTCTAACTATTGCCATGTATTTTATTTCATCCTTCAAAGCCAGGTTTCTTAAAAGAATAGATTATATTTATCTCTACCTCTTATTTTCTCCTTAATTCCTGGAAGTCTCACTTCCATGTCCCTGAAACTCGCCCCATACCTCATTACCCAACCGTTGGCCACTTTTCTCTCTGTATCTCACTTGGTCTTGCTGTTGTTACATTTTGCATCTTCTTCTTGAAGATTCCATGTTAGCCCCTGCTCTTCATTCCCCCACTTGTTTTCTCTCCACTGTGACATTCTTTCTCTTGCCCATCCTTTGTACACTGGAGTTTCCAGGGAGTCTCTTACTCTGCTAGTTTTCCATCAGTAGTAACATGTACCCACTCAGGACTTATGTCTTCACTGCATATGAATTCCTGGTTGTGATAGCTCCTCTAAGCATCTCTGCTGAGCTTTAGGCCCCCAGACCAATGTGCCTGCTCCTAAGAGCACCTTCAGCATGACCAGAGCTGATCTCATCATTTTTCCATCCAAACTTGCTCCTTCTACTTCTCAGAAATCTGGGAGTTGTTTTCTGACCTTCTCTCACTACCCTGTCCCACCTTACCTGAATCAGTCACCATACCCTCTTATTTGTTCTTCCCAAGTACCACTGGGGTTGGTCTCTTTTCTTTCCTTCCTGCTTACTGCTACCCAAAAGCATCGTCGGTGTCCCTTGCCCCCATAGCCTCCCTAATAATCATCATGTCTGTAGCTGCCTCTCTTACAGCTCACCCTCCACTCTACCACTATCCAGAAGTGGTTTTCTAATAACCAGATATGACCAGCTTACTCTGTTCCTTCAACTCTCCCAGAGCTCTTTCCTGCTAATGTGAAAACTTAGTCTCATTAGCCAGGCACATCTCACTTCCTAGATAATATCAATAACACAGAAGATTTATTGAGAAGCCACTCAGTAAACATTTGCTATTACAATAATTTCCTGTGTGTGAAGTGCTGTACTAAACACTTTGTGTGCATTGTCTCATTTAATTTTGAAAACCATCTTTTGAGGCAGGTACTATTTTCTCTATTTAATGGCTGAGGCTTAGAGAGGTTTAGAAACCAACTCCTGGTGATCCAGTTACCATGGCACAGTGCTGAGGTAGAAGTTCAGGGTCTCTCTGATTCCAGAATTAAGTTCTCAATCACTTGGTGATCCTGTCACTCGGGCTAAGCCAGTGCTCATCTAACTCTGAGGCCGACTCTCCTGGAACATGTTTCCCATCTGTCTTTCAAGAGCTTTCCGTTCAGCATCAGCCTGAGCATTAGCTGGCATGTGAAGCTTTCTTTCACAGCCCCAGGCGGCATCAGGGTCTTACCACCTGGAGGCTACTTGTGCTCATCATGGGGTATTGCCACGCTTGCTGACATGTGTGTCTGCCTGCCACTGGCAGTTGCTTTTCACTGTCTGTCCCTAGGACCTGGTACAAAGGAACTGCTTAATCAGAATGGTGGGCTGAGTAAATTCTTCCTTTGGGTGCAATATTATCCATCACACCTTTCCCCAGCAAGAATCATCTTGTGCGTATTTCATGTACAGTGATACTCCCAAGCTGGAAGTGAAGAAATGCTAACTTTGTGCCAGCCAGTAGGTATAATTTCCCCTTAACTGCAACCCATGTAGTAGGCACCATAATTACCCACACTTACAGAGGGGGAACTGAGCCACAGTGAGGTGTCCAGTTTGGTAAAGTTTGTGAGCTCGTTGGTTTTCATCTGGTAGGGAAGCCCAGCCTGCCAAGAAATAAATAAATAATTAAATAAATAAGCCTGTATGGCAAAAACAAACAAACAAGACCTCATAGACACGACAACAGATGGTGCTTACCAGAAGGAAATCAGGCTGGCAGGGGGTTGAATTGGGTAACGGGGGTCTAATATGTGGTGACCAAAGGACCCTTGACTTCGGGTGGTAAGTACACAATGCAATATATAGATGATATATTGCAGAATTATACACTTGAAACTTATATAATCTTATTAACCAATGTCATTCTAATAAGTTTTTAAAAATGAAATTAAAAAATAAGCCTGTTTGGGCTCAATACGTTATATATATTGAGACTCCAGTCAGATCCTGGACAAGGACCACAGTACTTTGCCCAGAGAGCAGGGCCACCCACTAACAACCAGGTGACAGCTGGACTTCATGCCAGCACCTGAAGACAGAGCGGGGAGCTGGGCTTCTAGTAACCTAGAAACAGAGATGCCTGAAAAATGCACAGAAATTTCTGCCTGCGTGGCTACAGAGGTTTGGGAGCGAACTCTTGCAGGTACCTGGGTAGAAAAGAACCATATGCTCACAAGCCTTTGTTGCTGTCCTATTTGTCCCCCACCCCTCACGAGGCCTGTATGACCTGTCATGAGAGGCCTCTTACTATTATTTTTTGTTTCTGCGTATACCCTGTAACCACACCTGTGCCGTAGGCGCTACAAGAAGGCAGTGCTCCATAACCCCTGTGTGCACCTTTGTGCTGATTTGACGCTGTTGAGAAAGCAAACGTGGCTGCACTGATTGTTGGTTGGCAGTTGTTTGCGGAGTGCCTGAGGAAGAGGACAGTAAGGCATGCCAGGGCTGCTGTACTGAGCTGCCTGAGATCTGGGTACCAGTTCAAGGATACAGTGCAATGAGTCAGTATAAACCCATTACCACCACTAAAAAATGGCATAGAGCATATTCTACGGTTACACAGCTATATTCCTTCAATTTCCATTCATAAATCAACATACATCTACTCTGGTCTATGTTATTCTTGGCCTGTTCTGAACTCTAGCATTACAGAGATAATCGGATCTGGAGGGCTGGCAACGAATCCTCACCGTTCCTCAGGGCTGAAGGGTTAGCAGTGGCCTCTCAGGAGCGGAGTCTTGCAGGGCTACTTTTTGTAGAAGTGGTCAGGAGGTTAAGCCTGGGGTTGGCAGGGAGCTGAGTATAGGCCCGGCTGAGTGAAGAAAAAGGAAGATGTCTCATGTGTAGGAAATGTAAGCAAGTAAGTGCCAGAGAGGACAGGGGAATAGAACACAAAGGACCAGAGAAACCTGGGAGCACTGGCTAGAAATAGGGCAGAAAACCAGATAGGCTGGAGGTGGGTGAAAACCACTGCTCTTGGCTCAAGTCAGGAGTGAGGGGGGAGCATAATAAAAGTTTTATTGTCATTTTTAGAACTCTTCTTTAAAAGAAAAAAAAAAGATAGTGCTGACTAAAAACGACAGAAATCCTACCCTCATGCCGTCTTCGAACGACTATATATACTGTATGCTGTGTGACTATATATGCTGTGTAGGGCACTATGTCTGTATTAAGAAAAGCATGCAGTTTTCCCTCCTCATTCTGATCTTTTTCCATCCATCTTTCTTTCTCATCCAAGTAGCTAAGAATAGTCTTAGTTCTCCCTTTGGGTAGAGAAATGAATGATCTCTTCAAGTGCTCTGTGGGCAATGAGAATTTGGGCTGCAAGTCAAAAAAACCAATAACTTGAGTCAAACAACACAGAAAGCTTTGTTTATTCAATGCTGGAAATAAGGTCAATTAACTAATTGATTAACCAGCAAAAGTAGGCAATTTGTTTCTGGTCCCAGTTGTTCACACATGTTGAATCTAATTGAGAACAGTTAGAGTACAGAGGCTTTTCGTTTTTGCATTATTTGTTCCTCGTTGTTTGGTTCTTCAATAAGAATGAATTACTTTCTTAAAGATGTACACATACATACATCAATATCTGTTATAGATAGCAAATTCATCAAACAAGAATACATGTTCCTAGTAAGATAAAATATATAAAATCTTTTATTATGTATGTATGTGTGTATGCATTCATATACAAAAATGTTTATAAGAAAGATGAGAAAGTGAAAAGCAGCCCATAGCAACTGGGAGCTGGCCTGACAGCTAGGCCGTGATGCTCTGCTGTTGAACATAAACAATCCCACACACCGCAAACCTCAGATAAGACTTCTCTGGGCTGATGTTAGGTCAAGGCAATGTAAGATCACTCCAAAATCGTGTCTGAATATACACAGAGGCATGAACATGGTCCAAACCACAAAGATGACTTCACACCCCCCTATTCTGGCCAATATTAGTAGCTGCTGCTTCTTTACCCATGACAACTTTTGCCTTGTGCTTGTCTTCTTACCTTCTAGGTAAGAATTATTAATACCCACATCGAATTAGCTCTACTTTCTGATATCATCCAATCCAGAGCAAAGCCTATGTAACAAAAACCTCTGCCCACCAGATACTGAGACATGCCCCAGTGCTACCGTGTCTTCTTTCTAACTTCCTCTTCCTGAGATGCTTCATGCTTCCAGAGTGCACCCTCACTCATTGCCATGAGTCCAGAAACCCAGCGTGGTTCAGTAACACATGTGCTCCTGCTGACGTTTGGCTGAAGGGCATGGACAAATGACACATCTCTTCTACAGTGTCTGTGGAGTACTCAGATGTCTTAAGTGGACTTAAAAAATGAAACAAAAATATGCAGAAAGATTTTTT
>VMDR010017138.1:0-20409 GCA_007922815.1 Macrotus californicus | reverse complement strand
TAGTAGGTTAAAACCCCTTTTTTTGACCAAGGTTATCAAACTCCTGGGCAACTTTCTTTGGGAATAAAAATATTACAAAATGTACTAGTTTCCAAGATGTAGGATTGGTGAAATATAGAAGGATAGGATTGGCTTTATTTAAGTTACTCTTTGTTGTGAACATCAGTAATATCAGAACTGTAAAATGTTTTTATTCAAACATTTCTGTTTACTATACAGGCTTACAGTGGAACACCTCTAACAGAAGAAAAGGAGAAAATAGTCTGGGTCAGATTTGAAAATGCAGATTTGAATGGTATGGTTTTAACTTTTTGGGGCATATGAATTAAATGTACTTGAGGTTGACCTGATTCCAACAAAGAACCCTTTCTTGAGTCAGATTCATTTCTCTTTCAGTCGCTTTTTAGTTTTCAAAGTAAATTTATATTTCATTTAAAAAGTAGCATAATCACACTACAGAAACTTCATTAGAACTAATACGTACTATACAAGTAATTGTAACATATCATACCCAGCCTTCAACTTTAAGTCCAAGCGAGAGGGGGTAGCCTTTTGTCTTTTTCCCAGGCTACCATGTCTGTCATCTTCTGGCTGAGTTTGGGAGGCACTGGTGAGAAATTGAATGGGAGGATGGGAGAGAGGGAAGAGAATTATTCCCTCCTTTCCCCTGTGCTTCTAGGTTCCCCTGGGCAACTCCGCCACCAGTCCAGTTCCTACTGTATCTTCCCAGCCTAGGGTTGGTAATGACTTCCTACTGTTGCTAACCCAATAGGTTGCCTCACAGTTCCCTTTTTTGGCTTCTCAGCTAACCAGTGGTCTGCATTGAATTCCCAATGTAAAAAATACACTGAATTGTTTTAATTTTCTAGTTGGACCTTGATTTATCTCCTCTAGACTTTTCAAATGTAATACTATATTTTCCTTTAAAAGCTACCCTCCAGGATGAGAGAGGCTAAGTATTGTTTCTGCAAATTGGTTTCTTTTAAATTTTGGATTCTGTGTCAGGTGGTTCATTCAAATAATGACAACTTGTTGGGCCCTCTTTACAGGGAATAAAATATTCATATGTAGGGGTGATTACTTATGATACAGAAACTTTTCCTACTATATTTCTCTTAGAAATCTTATTACATTTTTAATTTTCATTTTGTGAATCAGATTTCATTGTTTACTAGCATATCCTTCCTTTTCCTTCTTTATTAGTAACTACAATACAATGTTTGAATTGAACTCTGCTCCGGTGATTGCTCTCTGTTTCTTCCATCAGTCCTGGGGGCTCTCCTTTTCTGCCTGAAATTATAAAGTGCTTCCAGTTGGCCCCTTGCCTCCAGGCTGCATCGTGTTTGATATGGTTTATCATGGTTAGGGTGGAGGATCCCGGCTTGGGTCCTCCTAGGCATCTCCATTTCTAATCAATGTGTTAACTTTGGCGGTTGTTAAGTAGACCTCACTATTTTTGGAGTTCATTAGAGAGTGGGGCAAAGGCCCTTTGTACTGTGATCACTGTTCTGTTCTTCTTTTCCTGCAGTCCGATTTATTTCTAAGCTTGTTTTTCTGAAGGCGCCATACTGAAAGAGATGTAGCCAAAGCAGTTTAATGTCCTGACATTTTTCTATCACTTTCCCTAAAAGTGTGCCTATAGTTTGAGTCTCAAAACACATCAGGTTCCCCACCAGGTTTACTGCAGTATAACAAGAACTGCCAAGTCTCTAATTTATGAGGGAAATTCTTAGGACCCCCTAGACTTACAGACTTGGCCAGTTCTAATATCAAGTTCTAGTACTAAACTTAGGTATTAATTTTTATATTCAACATCCCTTTTTTCAGTTGCAAGTGATGAGTTTAAGGTAATCTAAAAAAAGTTTAAAAATTGTGGTAAAATGCACAAAAAGTTTATCAACCTAATCTTTTTTAAGTGTACAGTTTAGTAGACTTTAGTAAAGTCCTCACTTGACATTGTTGTTAGGTTCTTTGAACTGTGCTAGGACAAAGTATGATACAACCAATTTTACCATAGGCTGATCGATATGAATGAGTTAATTTCCTACAGTATCTCATCAACATTATAATGAAATGGCATTGACTGAAACTTATTATTCAAGGACCTACCATACATTCACATTACGATGCCACCAATCTCTAGAACTCTTCATCTTGTAAAACTGAAACTCTGTGCCCTTTAACAACTCCACATTCGATTCCCACTAGCCTCTGACAACCATAGTTCTTTGTGTCCATGAGTTTGACTACCCAAGGGACCTCATAGTGGTATCATATGGTATTTGTCTCTATGTGACTGGCTCATTTCACTTCGCATAGTGTCCTCCGATTCATTCATGTTGTAGCATGTGTGGAAATTTTCTTTTTAAGGCTGTATCATATTCCTTTGTACGTGTATAGCACATTTTGTTTATCTGTTTGTTTCTCAGTGGTCCCTTGGCTTGTGGCCACCTTTTGGCTTTGTGAATGATGCTGCTGTTAACATGGGTGTACAGCTATCTCTTTGAGTGCCTGCTTTCAATTCTTTTTGAGTATATACCTGTAAGTGTAATTGTTGGCTCATGTAATTCTGTTTTTAGTTTTTTTAGGAACTGCCATACTGCTTCCATGGGGAAATTTTTTTTAACCTCCTCATATAGCTTGTGTGGACATAAGAAATGTCCAAACCTGTAGAGAACTTTTTTTAAAATTTTATTTATTTATTTTTAGAGAGAGTGGAAAGATGGAGAAAGAGAGGGAGGGAAACATCAATGTGTGAGAGATACTTTGGTTGGCTGCCTCTCACATACCCCCAACCGGGGTCCTGGCCTGAAACTTAGGCGTGTACCCCGACTGGGAATCGAACCAAAGACCTTTATTTAGGTTTGCAGGCTGACACTCAATCCATTGAGCCACACCAGCCAGGGAAAAAGCTGTAGAGAATTTTTATAACAGTTTATTTAAGTTGGGGAGTAAGATCTCAGAATCTTCAGAGAATAAGTGCTACAGCTTCTTTAATGCATTTGAAATTAAGGAGGATTACGTGAAGGCAGGAACAAGGCTGGGATTGTATTATAGGATATTTAATGAGATTTTGTGTTGTCTTTAGGGTGCTCACCCTTTAGAAGGAGGGTTCTGAAAAGAGACATTTCAAACCTAGATGCATAGAAACAATGGACAGGGCTTGCCTAAGGCAAAGACGTGCCTTTTACTAAAGAAGTTGTATGCCTAGGGTGTGACTGTGACCTGCCCATTTAGGGACGTCTGACCAGAACACCCTGTGAGGTTACTGAACCCCCTTTTTCATCCACGTTGGGAAGGATAGTGGGTTGATACTTCAAGTCTTCCACTGCTTGTCACTTCTTCCTCAATTCTTGCTTGTCTTGCATGTATAATCACTTCTTCCTGAATCCTTGTCTGTATGTCTTCCTGAGTATGTATGTATGTCACTTCTTCCTGAATTCGTGCTTGTCTTGCATGTATAATCACTTCTTCCTGAATCCTTGTCAGTACGTCTTCCTGAGTATGTATGTATGTCACTTCTTCCTGAATCCTTGCTTGTCTTGTGTGTATGATCAAGGAAGAAATAGTGCTTTTTGTAGAATCCAGAATGCTCAGTCTGGATCCCCTTCTGGTTGTTGCAGTAGTTGGAGTAGCCAAGGACGCAGTGCTAGAATTGGCTCATCTGGTAATGTGCTTATCTGTCTGCTTGATGTGTGGTGGGGGGCGGGGTTCAGGTCAGTTACCAGAAAAGGGGGAGGCATAGAGTTGGAAAATGTATGAAGTATAAAGAAATAATATTTATTTCAAGGTGCTGCTACTCTGGTGTGCTTGAGTCCCCATTTCAACAAACTACTAGACATTTTCACTTAAATGTCCCAAAAGTGCCCCATAAGCTGTGCTTCAGCTCCACTTGCCTTTCAGATCATTGAAGGCACAGAACTTTTCATGCCTTGGGATCTTTGTACAGGGAGCCCTCTGGCTGAAACATTCTTTTCTGCCTTAGTCTTTTTTTTTACCTATTAACGTCTACTAGAAATGATTGCTCAGGTATTAGGCTGGGTATTGGCAGTATGTTGCTGCCATTAATACACACCTGGAATACAGAAGAAGCTGGTTTGGAAGGAAAGATTTAATTTCATTTTACACCTAGATTTTTAAGGTAAGCAGAAAGCCTAGTATTCCTTCCTCTTCTTCCCAATTTGCAAACATTTTTCTAAGGAGGGAGAGTGGAGTAAGTGAAATATCAGGGGAGGCTCACAGATAACTTAGGACCAGACGAGGTTTTGAAGGGTGGGTGAATTGAAGGAGAACATTGTATTTGGCTAAAAACACAAAAGGGTGCATGCAACCTGTCTCTGTAGGAAGGCCTGTAAAGTCTGTATTTAGGGTGAAATAAGAAAAAAGAAACCAGTAAAGGAGACAAGGTTCAGTTATGGACAGAGTAACCAGTGATGATGGTATGATCAAGGATATATACATTTTAAGAAAAGTCAACAAATAAGAGTTACTGAGAACCATAACAATTCTGAAGGATAATATAAATTTTGTACAAAATTAAGAATTTCAAAGAAGAATAATGGAAGTCTACTGTACCACCATCCAGAGAAAGAAAAATAGCCCAAGTGACTAAGCATAATCTAAATTAACTAGTGAATTTGTATAAGAGCCCCAGCTGGTGTGGCTCAGTGGATTGAGCGCCTGCCGGCAAACGAAATGGTCGTGGGTTCCATTCCCAGTCAGGGCACATGCCTGGGTTGCAGGCTGGGTCCCCAGTGGGGGGATGCGTGAGAGGCAACCACATGTTGATGTTTCTCTCCCTCTCTTTCTCCTTCCCTTCTTCTCTGTCTGGAAATAAATGAATAAAATCTTAAAAAAAAAAAGAAATGAGGATTTGTTTATATAATGACCCCAGGGGTTTTACGTGTGGCCCTTGAGCCCTTCTAGAGGTAACAGCCTGTGATCAAAGCAGCAGTGGTGGTGGAAAGATGAGTCGGATCACGTGTCAGGAGTTCTTCGATTTCCCTTCAGCTCCGAGAACATTGTACGTAACTTGGACTTGTCAGTGATAAAATGAAATGGGTTCCGGCTCTGCGTGTTAAACAGTATTGCTGTGTGTCAGATCAGATGATGTATATACCAAAGGACATCACAGATTATGACAAACCATTAAATGTTAGGTACAAAGAGAATTAATTGGAAAATAAATGTATAATTCTGAATTTTGCTGAATATATTATAGAATCATGTGCTATTAACTTTATGTCAGTGAATTTCTATTAAAAAATCAGCATTAGAAGATGACTAATTATAAGCTATGTTGAAGATTTTCATCTCATTACTTGGGCAACAGGAAGTCAGTGATGTAGCGGTGAGGAGGTCTGTCCTTATTTGTGTTTTAAGTGAGCACTCTAGTGTGGGTGAGAAGCTCTTGATGCTTTTGGAATAGGGTGGGGCAGGGTGGTCTTGCAAGAAGAGCCTGTTTAGAAAGACAGGGATTAGTGATAGAGGTATTGCTAACAGGGAAGGAAGAAGGTGCTTCCTGACCTTACTGTTCACCAAAAGAGGGAACCCTGGAAGATCCGAATTGGGGGAGAAAATCGTGATTTTCGAGTGGAATTTGCTCTTCTGTTGAGACACCCAGAAACCCATTTGGAGGAAGTCACCAGCAGGCACTAACTGAAGCAGGACCGCCTAGGGGAGGGTGTGCTGTGAGGAGACAAGGGAGTTTAGGAATTGTCAAGGTATGAAAGGTCCAAACCTGTGGAGAAAATGAGTTTATTTGAGCCAAACTGACAATCACCGGGAAGCAAAATCTCAACGGATTGATATATTGCTCTGGAAAATGGCAGCTTTACCACTTACTTTGTACATTGGAATCTCTTTGGTGATAACTTGGAGAGGAGGGAGAAAGCTAAATGGGGAAGCCTCTGAAATTGGAGTAAAAGTAAAAGGGATAGACAGGGATTTGACTGTTATCAGTTAACAATTGACAACAAGATAACAATGACAATGATGGATTCTGTGGCCTCTGCCTCTGGTGGGAGGTTGTGCCCCAGGGGTCTGGAAGGTAGGGGATTACTCTGACTTTCCCAAGGTGTGTTTATGTGGAGGAAAAAAGACAGCTGGACAGGCTCAGTTAAGGTAGAGATTGACCTTTGTCAAGGAAGATACTGGCCTAGCACAAGACTACCTGCCATGAAGTTTTCATTTCAGACAGTCCTGTGTGGTTAATTTTAGTCTCTGAGTTTGTAAACCTTCTACGGAGGCCTCTCCTGAGCTTGTCGTGTTTAATATGTAGTCTCTATTTTGTCTACAGGATTAGCTTTGAGAAATAACTCTAATATTTAAAGACTAGATAGAAAAGGAGCAACCTGCAGAGGGTGGTTGGAGAGATAGGAGAAAAATGAGAAGTTTATGCCTGGGAAATGAAAGGAAATTAGAAAATGGTGAGCATTGATCAGAGCTGCTGAATAGTCTAATAAAATATGCTTGAAAAACATGTTGGATTCAACAGTGTTGTAAAAACAAAATTCAGCTGAGTGAATTGCTTTAAGTGATTCATGAATTGGACAGAATCCCTTCCAGCAACTCAAGGGCTTGTACAAAGTAGAAGGTTTTATAGAAAGAAGGGTGGGCAATGGAGCTATTAATAAAAGAGAAGGAAGGATTATTTTTGGGCCAGGCAGCTTTGTTGGGGGAAAAGAGTTAGGGAAGAGTGTTTAGTATGCAGATCGCCCCTTTCTATGTGGGGTGGGGCTTGGAGAGGGCCCTTCTGACAGATGACTGGTGCTGGACCTGAAATTCCAATCTGATATGTTTCTGGGAGTGGCTGAAACTGCAGTTAAGTCGGGTATTAAGTCTAGCTCTGGTCTCATGCTTTTAGCATTGAGTGGTGCCATTTTGGGCTGTGGTTTTCTCTTTTAACAATAACTTGGAGGTTGTTGGTCACTTGGGAGGAGTGTTAGGCTCAGAAATCATCCTGAAATATATTTTGAGTGAGTGAGAGGTGAAAAATAGATGATAGTTAACAACTCAATCAAGGAATTTAGCTTTTAGAGAGGAGAGTGATGAAGCCAAATAAAAGGAGAGGGCTGTTATCACTTTAACTCATGATGTTTAAAACCTTCCTTATCGTGCAAATATATCATGGCAAATAGCACAAAAGTATAGATGGGTGAATGAATTTTTACAAATCCAGCACCTCTGTAACCATCACCTAAGGCAGGGTGTCCAACCTTTTGGCATCTCTGGGCCACACTGAAAGAAGAAGAGTTGTCTTGGGCCACACATTAAATACACAAACACTAATGAAAACTGGTGAGCAAAACAAAGTTCTGTGCATAATTTTTGTCGTATCTGATACCACAGATAAGCAAAAAAGCCCTCACATAATAACCCTTATTATGCAATAGCCCTTTCAATAATCTTCTAGAATCCTCAAGCCCCGGGTGGCATGGTGCAGTGGATGGAGTGCCGACTTGCGAACCAAAGGGTTGCTGGTTTGATTGCCAGTCATGGCACATGCCTGGGTTGTGGGCCACGTCCCGAGTGAGGTGCATGTGAGAGGCAACCACACATTGATGTTTCTCTCCCTGTCTTCCTCCTTTCCCCTCTCTCTAGGAATAAATAAAATCTTAAAAAAAAAAAATCGTCGAGCAGGACCCAAGTTAGTGATCACTAATATAGAAAATATACATATTTAAGTAATAAAGCTTAGTATAAAACTTAGTAATAACACTAAGTAATGTTTTAAGTAAATTTATGATTTTGGGCCCCATTCATAGCCATCTGGGCTGTATGTGGCCTGCAGGCCATAGGTTGGACACCCCTGACCTAGGGTAAGAAACTGCCTAGTGATTTTGAATTGTATATAGATAGAATTATTCAACATATAGTCTTTTCGGTTTGGCTTCTTTTGCTCCTTGTGTCTGTGAGAGTCATCCATGATATGGTATGTGGTAGTAGTTCACTCTTTTTCTGTGCTGAATGCTATTCCAGTGTAGCGGTGTAACACTGTGCTTGTCCATTCTGTTGCTGCACATTTGGATTGACAGCAGCTTTTGGCTCTTGTCAAACAATCTTGCTGTGAATATTCCTGTACATGTCTCTTAGTGTATGTGTGCGTGCTCATGCTTCTAATGAGTATGCATAGCTAGAGTGGAAGTGCTTGGCCCAGACGTGTGGTATCTGCAACTTCAGTTTGTTGTCAGACTGTTCTCCGAAGCGGCTGTGGTCACTTACCTTCACCAGCAGTGAGCGAGCAGCCCATTTGCTCCATATCCCCCCATCTCGTGGTTTCTGTCATTGTGGTTTTAATTAGCATTTCCTTGATTACAACGAATGAGGTTGAGCCACTTTTCATGTTTATTAGTCATTT
This sequence comes from Macrotus californicus, assembly GCA_007922815.1. Taxonomy (NCBI): domain Eukaryota; kingdom Metazoa; phylum Chordata; class Mammalia; order Chiroptera; family Phyllostomidae; genus Macrotus; species Macrotus californicus. The sequence continues at coordinate 12,050 of VMDR010017138.1, read as the reverse complement.
GACTGTCTTCTTTTTTGAAATGCTTTTTCATGTCTCTTGCCTACTTTTCTAATGGCTTATCTTTCATATTGATTTTCCATTGTTCCATGTCTGGTTGGACCCTTGCGGGGCTGTGCTTGATGCGGGTCTCCCATGCGGTGGCTTGCCTTTCCAGTCTTGTGGTAAGAGTGGCTCATGATGGACAGAAGTTCTTCATTTTAATGTAAAAGATAATGCAGTAGAATTTGCCAATCTTTTATGTTAAAGAGTTTGTGTGTGTGTGTGTGTGTGTATCCTGTTCAGAAACCTTTCCCTGTACTGTGATCATGAAAATGCTTTTCTGTATTATCTTTTATACTTTAATTTTATATATGCCATTTATATCTAAAATCTACTGGTACTGGTTGATTTGAAACATTTTGAAAGATAGGAGGCGCTTCAGCATCTTTACATGCTCTTTAGGACTTGAAGAGAGAAGGAATGATTGGGAAAAAGGCTCCTGAGAAGGCGGTACAGGATGGAACCCAAAGCACAGACAGGGGGTCTGCTTTAGACAGAAGGAAAGACAACTCTTGGTAATAGGACGGAAGGTGGAGAGGCCGCCACACATGGTCTTTGGCAACAGGAAGTTTCTAGGTTTCCCTTGCAGGATGAAACACTGCACGGTGAGTGAGGGGAGAGGGGGTGGAGCGAGGGCTTGGACAAAGTATAAGAAAGTCATTGAAGAAATTGTAGAAGAAGTTCTAGGAGCAGAATAAATTTGTTGTGCAGTTTTGAGGGTCCACTTGAGGTTTGTGGAGATTGTTTAATTTGTAGTGGTACCAGTTCTGTCTCACTGATTTTTCTGTATCAGTTCCTGGCTACCACGGAACATGCTAGGACAGTGGATAGCTGGGTTCATCTAGGATTGGGGTGTTGCTGTTCAGGTGCCATGCAGAGATCCCACACACAGGGAAGAGAGAATGTAGGTGATTGACAGGAACTACTAAGATGATCGATCAAAGAATGTAAGAAGGGAGGGGAATCTAAGATTAGTCTAAAGGGTGAAAGCAGAGTGTCAGTGAACTGGAGTCTTTTTTTTTTCCCTTAAAGATTTTATTTATTTACCTTTAGAGAGAGGGGAAGGGAGGGAGAGGGAGAGAAACATTGATGTGTAAGAGATACATTGATTCGTTGCCTCTCACACCCCCCCAGCTGGGACCTGGCCCACAACCCAGGCATGTGTCCTGGCCGGGGAATCAGATCAGCGACCTTTCAGTTCACAGGCCAGGGCTCAGTCCCCTGTGCCACACCAGCCAGGGCTGAACTGGAGTCTTTTTTTTTGAAGTGGAGTCTTAATAAAGTCAAAGAGTGAATCATAATGGAAGATAAAGTTGTGACCTGAGAATAGAATGCTAGAAATAATCATTTCTGAGGTACAGTAGTTTTGTTCAATAAGAATATCTTATAATACTAATTATATAACTAGGGCTTAATATTAATTGATGTGAGTTGGAAAAGTTGATTACACAAGTACACATAGTTATTTTTAGGGGACTGTGCCCAGTGTCTGCAGACATACCAAGATTCAATTCCTTTACATACAGGAACATAAATGTTCTTCCGTTGCTAAATTTACGAATATTAGAAATTCTAGATGATTGTACTTCTCATGGTTATATTTATTTAATTTTGGTACAGTATTTCATTTTCATTTGTTATTTACAGATGGTTTTGTTTCTGATATTAATATTCCCTAGTTCTCTAGTGAGCGTTTGATTTTTTAAAATCTTGTACTGGTAATTATAGGAACTCTGTTTAAATGAAAAACTATTATCTTCATGATTTCAACTTCCTCTTCAACTGTCTTTTAAATGATGTCTTTGAAATACTTCTGCACTTATTTTTTTATTGAGTAACAATTGTAGCACTAATGGCGTCAATGAAGTGTGTTGTTTTCTTGACTGACTTTGTGTCTTTCTAATGTCTCTGTTACTTAATTCTAATGTAGATACATCAAGAAATCTGGAATTTCATGAAATACACAGCACTGGAAATGAGCCGCCTTTGCTGATTATGATCGGCTACAGTGATGGGATGCAGGTCTGGAGCATCCCTGTAAGTATGAAGATGGTTGATTTCCTAAAATATAATACTTTCCAGCATGCTAGCTGATTGGAAATCTGGTGATACTTTCAGAAAGGTCTTCTCCGTTTACTTCACAGTAGTTGCTTAAGATATTGCTGTGGGTGCCACACCATACAAGGCACGAGGAATAAGGGGCACAAGGGAAATCAGAGAAGCTGTAAATGTTTTGTGAAGTGGGCCAGGAATTCTGGGAATCACTTGACATGCCAGGTCTCATTTTTTGTCATGGTAACTCTGTTGAGCAGGTTATTGTGTCCCCGCTCCCCTGCCATTTTACAGATGATTAAACAGGCTTACAGAGGGCTTTCTTGGAATATTAGCAATCGTCATAAAAAAATGTTTTAAATTAGTTAAAACATTCACTTGATACAACATTCAGGAGATATACTTGTAAAAGGGTAAAAATCTCCCTCCCACTCTTGTTCCCCATTTCCACTACCTTGAGGCAACCAGGTTTTCTGGTTTCTTATGTATCCTTATAGCTATATTTTATGCAAAAATATATATGTGATTATGTTTTTCCCACTCCGCTCTTTCCTAACAGATGGTAGCATGTTAGTTTGTACCTTGTTCTTTTTTTACTCATAAAGTCAGTATTTCAAGAGTTGTTTCACTGTTTATAGCTACATATAATCTATTTGGAGTTCCTTAATTTATGTATCTTTTCCCCTGTTATTGAAAACTATAAATGTACTTTTTTAAAAATTAGAAAGTATAATGTAATACATGAACTTGAACAAAAGTTATTTTATATCTGTATATCTGTGTAGGGTAAATTCCAGTTTTGATAAATGTTTCAAATTGCCAAATATAATCCCAGTTTGCCTTTAAAATCCTACATGTTCCCTTTGGGGATGATCAAAAATAAAATGTCCTAAAAGAGGAAGAGGCTTGGTAGAGTCACAGCTCAGTGAAGTGTGGTAGGGATTGCATACTTTGGCTTGTATTTATTTACATTCTGCTTTTGGGCATGGCCTAAATATGGCATCTCCTCAGTAGGTGGGGGGTGGGGTGGTGCAGGCAGGGGACTTCTGTGGTTCTTTTGCAGTTGGAGGCTTGGGGCCAATAGAATTTTAATTTGTGCCTTTAATAAATGCATTCACCAAACTTCTTTGAAGCCCCTTGTGTATGTGTAACAGCTGGAATTCCCCCTTCCTTTTTCACGTTGTTGTTCTTTTGGGTGATATTGTTACTTCTTAAAATATTTATAATCAAATATATATTGCTGCAAATTTAATGGAAATCAGGATATTTTTGAGTGCAGGATTTTGGCTTCAGTGGTGTAAGGATTTAAGTGACCAGCATGCTGGGCTTCATAATTTTTAAACTTTTGAAATAAAATGTTATTTATTTGATCAGTCATTTGTGATGAATTTTAGTCTTCTGTTTAATCATATAATTATGTATCATATTACTAAGTATTGAATAGTTAGTATTTGGGGTTTTGTATTTCTAGTTTTTAAAGATTAGCTTTATTTTGCAAAGGTAGAAGATTCCTGCTGGTATGGCATGGAGTTAGTGTCCTCTTTCTTTAGCCTTTTGGAATGTGCAGTTGACATTTTTCAAGGCCCTGAAATATTCTTTGTAATTTAAGTATTATGCCAGAGGCATGGATAAAGGACTTGAAATCTAGCAGTGGTTGTTACATTTTTTTTCTTTCTACCAAGAGAACTGTTTCTATGTTGTGATCAGAGGAAAGGATTTTGTAAACATAACTTTTTCTTATTAAGAGAGACTACATTTTGATTCATTACACTGTTTGTTGACAGACTTCAAGGCAAAGAGGAAGCTCAAGCTTTAACAAGAAGGTTGAACCTTGTGTACTTAGGGGTGTTGACTGGATTGAGCACATTCCTTTGGTGGTGCTCAGGCTACCCACTTGTGTTGGTTATAATTAGAGGCATCACTTTGAATAGTTACAAAGGTAACTTGTATTTAGCTATGAGTAACTTAAAGGTTTTCTGAGTAATTTAAATCACTTTTTAAAAAAATTACTGATTTTAGGAGAAGGGAGGGAGAAAGGGAGCAAAGAGGGGGCGGTGGAAAGAGAGACAGAGAGAGAGAGAGAGAGAGAGAAAGGAGAGAGAGAGAGAGAGAGAGAGAGAGAGAGATTGAGATTTGTTGTTTTACTTATTTATGATTCATTCGTTGCTTCTTGTATGTGCCCTGACCAGAGATTGAACCCACAATCTTGGCATATCAGGACAACGCTCTAACCAACTGAGCAACCCAGCCAGGGCCTAAATTACTTCTTTAAAGTAGTTCTTATGCCCAGATTGTACTTTGTGAGACTCGAATACCCTTTTCTTCATGGATACTGCAGTAGTATAGCCCTGTGAGCACTGTTTCAGAAACTAGGGCCTGTTGTTGGAAAACAGGCTCATCTGTTGCACTGGCTGAGCTCTTACTATGTTCGAAGAGCTTTATGTGTGCAGTGTCTCATCTACTGCACACTGTGAGGCAGAAGTTACCCTGTTTTACAGGTCGTAAGGTCACACAACTTGTAAGAAGTAGAATTGGAATTCAAACTCAGTTCTGTCTGACTTCAAATTCGAAGTACCTGATCGAAGAGCTGTGCTTCATTACTTCCCAAATGTGATCGCAGAAGATACGTCATGAAGGTAGTTCGACAGTTTTAGTTTTCAGTGGGAAAGATTATGATGTACCTTCAAAGATTCATCTTTTATAGGCTACTGTGACTGTTATCCATTACTTTAATCAAACCCTTCTGAAACTGGTTTATCACCCACCCGTCAGTTACTCAGTAAGCATTGAAGTGCTCCCGTGTGCCAGACAGTGGGGAGCCGGTGTCGATCGGCCTCGAAGTGATCCTGGCTCTTAGGGATCTTTGCAGACCATAAATCCTATTTGCTTTCTTTAAATTTAACTTAATTTATTGGAGTGATATTGTTTAATAAAATTATATAGGTTTCAGGTGTACAGTTCTATAAGACATCGTCTGTATTGGGTTGGCCAAAAAGTTTGTTTAGTTGTTTCCGTAAAATAAAAGAGACGTTTTTCATTTTCACCAATAACTTTATTGATTTGGATATTTTGAGTATGTTGATATCTCCTGCATGGTATAACGTTGATTGTTCTCAATGAAAGTCTCGGTTTGATCGCTATCAACTTCAACTGGTCTGCTCAACTGTGGAGCATTGTCCAGGGAGAAATCTCCAGCACGAAACTTCACAGACCACTTTAGACACGTTCAGTCAGTCACAGCACCTTCTCCGTACACCGCACAAATCTTTTTTTGTGTTTCAGTTCTGTTTTTACCTTTCTTGAAATAATAAAGCATGATATACTGAAGATGTTACTTATTTTCTTCCATCTTCAGTATTAAAATGGCTGCACAAAAATTCAGCAATTTTGATGTTTTTTTAAAGATTTTATTTATTTATTTTTAGAGAGGGGAAGGGAAGGAAAAAGAGAGGGAAAGAAATATCAATGGTTACCTTTTGCGCCCCCTCCACTGGGGACCTGGCTTACAACCCAGGCATGTGCCCTGACTGGGAATCAAACCGGCGACCCCTTGGTTGGCAGGCCGGCACTCAGTCCACTGAGCCACACCAGCCAGGGCTGATACTTTTTTTTTAAGTGTACACTGGTATGGCAGCTGTCACAATACAGTCTAACAGTATTGTTTCAAGTGGAGTTAAAGACAGCTAAGCGCTACTAGAGTCATCTTATGGAAAAGATCAAATGGACTTTTGGCCGACCCAATATATTGTGTTGTGTGTTGAACACCCCAAGTCAGGTCTCATTGCAGTACTACTTATCCCCCCTTTACCCTCTTCCACCCGCTTCCCCTGGGGCAGTCATCATACTATTTTTTTTTTTTTTTTTGCTTAATCCCATCACCTTTTTCATCCAGCCCTCAACCCTTACCCCTTTGACAGCTATCAGTCTGTCCTCTGTATCTATGAGTCTGTTCCTGCTTTGTTTGTGAGGTTATTTTGTTCATTGGATTCCACATATAAGTGAAATCATATGGTGCTCGTCTTTCTCTCACTGGTTTACTTTACTTGTCATAACACTCTCCGGGTCCATCCATGCTGTCGCGAAAGGTCAGAGTTCCTTCTTTTTAAAGCTGAGTAGTATTCCATTGTGTAAATGTCTCACAGGTTTTTTATCCACCCATCTACTGATGGGCAGTTGGGCTGCTTCCAAATCTTGGGTATTGTAAATAACACTGCAGTGAACATGGGGGTGAATATATTTTTTAGAAGTAGTGTTTTGGGTTTCTTTGGATGTGTTCCCTGAAGTGAAATTGCTGAGTCATAGGCAGTTCCATTTTTAGTTTTTTGAGGTAACTCCATGCTGCTTTCCACAGTGGCTACACCAGTCTGCTTTCCCACCTTGAGGGTTCCCCTTTCTCCAAATCCTTGGTAACACTTGTTGTTTGATGATTTATTGATGATAGCCATTCTGACAGGTTTCCATATGTCTGTTTTTATGCCAGTACTATGCTGTTTCTTTATTATTTTATTTTTATTTATTTAAAACTATTTTAATCTCACCTGAGGACATTTGTATCAGAGGTGGGGGAGTGGGGGAGAGAGAGAGAAAGAGAGAAACATCAATATGAGAAACATTGGTTGGTGAGAGAGAGAGAGAGAGAGACATTAGTTGGTTGTCTTCTCATATGCGCCCTGACGTGGAATTGAACCTGCAACCTTTTGGTCTGTAGGATGACGCTGCAGCCAACTGGGCCATACCAACCCGGGCACTACCATGATGTTTTGATTACTGTGGCCTTGTAGTATAGTTTGATATCAGGTAGTGCGATTCCTTCAGCTTTTGAGTAACTGTAGGTGAAGAGAATGTTAATCTCTGTTCAAATCGTAGCACAGTTTTGCTTCAATTTTGTGTACGGTTCTCCCTTCTGTAGATTTTATATAACTGTCCCACTTGTGAGTTGCAGGTTAAGAAGACAAACATATCTTGGTTCAACATTAAAAAAAAAACGTCTATATAAGAAGTGCACAAATATGAACGAAGCTTAGGTGGCACCCAGGAATATAGTTAGGTAGAGTTAGCTCAGAAGCAGAACTGGGCAGAAGTACTTTCTCTGCTTCCCAGTCCCCACCACTTTGTGTATGAGGTGACTCCAGGAAACTTTCCCAAACTGTTAGGCCCCTGGTTTCCACACCTCTGCTGTGACATAAGAAATAACGATTACTTGTTGTGCTGATGATCTGGATAAACGGGCCCTGTTCTCACTCATGCCCAACGTTAGCATTGCTCTTTTTGGTACTGTAAATATAGACTCTTTTGTTTATAATCCGTAATTTTTTTTAAAAAAATTCAAATTTATACATGTACATGGACTAAAACCCAAATACTTTCATGGGGATCATAGGAAAAAAAAACCAGCAGCTCTGTATTCTTTCTTTCTTTATTCCATCATTTCTCTTAGATGTTACCTTATTATGTGTCTTAGTCATTTGAAAGCATCACACTTACATTTTTAATTTTTTTTCTCCCAGTATTACCGTAGATTGACTTGTTGCCATGAACTGTGAAGATTTAAGAGGTGCTCATTTATTCAACACATGTCTGGGATAAAAAGTGTGTTTTGAGCAAAATAGACATGATTTTTGACCTAAGAGAGCTAGGAAGTAAAAATAAATAATGTACAATTTAAATTGTAATGTGAAGAAAATAGAATAATGAAGTATTATAATGAGGAACTGGCACAGAAGTTCATTAAGATTTAGGCAGGGAAAGATGGAACGGCAACAAGTAAAGTCAGAGGTAGAAATGTACTTTTCTCTATAGTTGGACTTTGATTTAGATTTCTTAAGTTTTTTCCTTCTTAAAGAGTATTGAGATAAATATCTTTATGATCATGGAATTTGGAGATACCAGTAAAAGTAGATCTAGTAGGGTTCTTGATAGAATTGTCAAAAATTGCATTCTTGTAAAAGCCATGCCATTTATGCTGAGCATGTTCCTTTGTTAATTGATTCACGTAGCAAAGCTTTATTGTCTTTTACATGCCAGGGCCTTTTCAAGGTACTGGGCCAACAACAATGAGCAAAAGAAAATCATTCCTTTTGTGGAATTGCCGTTCTAAGTAGGTGGGGTGAAGGGCAGTGAAGATGACCAACAAGCATGCACCCTGCCAGATGGTGATCAGTGTTGTGGCGGGGTGGTTGCTAGTGCTGTGTTATACTGGGTGTCTGGGGAAACCTCTTCCAAGGGCCCTGTGTGCAGAAGTGTGGGGGAGTGATCCCTCTGTGTATCCGTGGGAGGAGATTCAATGCTAGTACTCCGTGATAGGGTTACGTTTCCTATATTCAAGAACAGCTAGGAGGCAGTGCAGCTAGAGCTGGGTGGGCAAGGTTAAGAATGGTAGGAGGTGATGTCTGAGAGATGGTAGTGGGCTAGAACTCTGTTAACCATTGTAAGGACTTCAAAAATTTTGAATGTGGAGCAAAGTCACAACAATTTTACAGTGAAAACATATACCCATTACCTAGATTGTACCATTAAAATTTTATTATACTTGCTTTACCTCATATCCGTCTATACTTTTATTTTATTTATTGATTTCAGAGAGAGCAACGTCAATTTCTTGTTTCACTTATTTATGCACCCGTTGGTTGATTCTCGTTTGTGTGCCCTGACTGGGGATCCAACCTGCAACCTTGGCGTATCAGGATGATGCTCTAACCAATGGAGCTGCCTCGCCAGGGCCTCCATCTTTCATTTTATTTGACACATTTCAAAGTAAATTGCAAACAGCATAGTTTTCCTTAACTACTTTTGTGTGCATGTTAACTAGAATTCAATATTTGTTAATTTTTATTAAGTAAAATTTACACACAGATACAGAAATCTTAATATGTATATGTCCTAAGCTTTGACAAGTGCATACACCTAAGTAACACCAATCTCTGTCAAGAAATTTCCCTCATGTGTACTCCCATTTAAGTTTTCCTTCACTCCGATATAGAAGCAAACACTATTCTCATTGTTTTCTACTATCTCTTAGTTTCCCCTCCTGATACACAGCGGGCAGTCTTTTTATATATAATGCTGCTTCCACTCAGCATAACGTTTGTGAGAGGTACCCGTCTAGTTTGTTTCCTTTTATTGCTGAATAGTTAGTACTCCAAGGTATGCATGTAACATAGTTTATCCTTCTCTTAGTGATGGATAGCTGGGGTTTTTGTAGCTGTTGCCTATTTTGAATAAAGCTGCTGTGAAGATTTTTCTTAAAGTTTTTTTTTTTTGTAAACATGCGTGTTCATTTCTGTTAGATAAATACCTACAAGTGGAACTGCTGCTTCATTTGGGCAGCCGTGTGGCTAGTTTTATAACAAACTTCCAAACCTTTTCCCAAGTAGTTGAACTGGTTTCTATTTCCCCAAACAATGTGTAAGTGGTTCCACATCTTCGCCAGTGTGAAATTGCTCATCTTTTTAGTTTTAGGTATTCTGAAGGGTGATACCTTGTGGTTTTAATTAGTATTTCTCTGATGACTAATGAGGTTGAGCACTTTTTCATATATTTGTTGGCCATTTTCAGATCTTGTAGGCATTTTCTGTATGGTTTTTTTGACCATTAAAAAACTGAGTTGTAGAAGCCATTTGGAGGACTTTGAACAGAGGTAGAGGGCAATAGCTCTTGTAAAAAAGTAGGAAAGATAAGATAAGGAGCAGGTTTGGGTGGAAAGATAGTGAGTTGGTTTTGAATTTGTGGACTGTAGACTAGGGCTGGTCAGTGAAATGTCTATTACTGGACAAGGTATGTACAGAATGTGAGGGTATCTTTCAGAAACCTACAGTGATTTGACAGTTGCACATCACCCAAACAGGTGTTTGTAGTTTGCAGAAGTATCTGTTTGCAACAGAAGTATCAGAATGTAAATTTAAAAAAACGGTTGGGTCGACAAGCACTATCTACAGGGGCTCCAGTTGGAGGAGGGCGACAAGTATTTATGACCATGAGTATGTTTTGGACATTGTGCAGTCAGTCACGTGTTGTTTCGTTTAACATGAATAATATCTGTGATCATTGATGCCCATTTTAGTGGTTGTACTCTCCCCCTGGACATGAAATGAGGTATAAAAATTTCAAGGAGGACATTTGAGGTGCAGGATGAGGAGTTGTATATACTGATCATTCAGTCAGTATGAACTCATTGAAAATATTTGAGTAACAGAGATGCATTCCCAAACCCATATTTTAATAAAGATTGATTTTGCATTAGCAGTGGCATGAATAGAGAACAAGGCAAAAAGAAAAGGTTATGGGGCCAGTCAGTTCCAGCATTGTCTAAATGTGAGCTGTTGAGAGGCTGAACTCACTTTGTTGTTACAGTGTTTTATGCCTTAAAACAGTAATATTGTACCCTTTCTTTTTATTTTTAAGTTACCAATGGCACTAAGTAAAATAAAGTTGTAACATAACAATTATATAAGGCAAAAATTACACTGTATCATAAGTAATACAGCATTCTCATTTAAAATTTTCAGTGGGCAAGAAAACCAAGATAGTGCCTTGTAAGTCATGATATTTTCTATACTTTTTTTCTGTGTTTAAATGGCTACTTAGTTTTCTGGGCATCCTTGGAAATGCTTAATATATTAAAAACCTTGAAAATGCATTCATTACAGCACCTAGAGGATATCAATTGTGTTATATGAAACAATGTATTGTAGGTTCAGTAAGTTAACATTTGAAGAGTTTTCTTGGAACTTTGAATATATTTCAAAGATGTAACACTAGGTGTCGCTAACACATTGAGCTAAGACAAGGGCAACTGTTCCCTTGAAAAGAAACATTTGCCCTAAAGCTTTTAATGCAACTTTCTACACTAACAGCTTTAGAGAAAACATGCAAAGGCATATTTGAGGTAAATACCAATTAGTTTATTATTTATTAAAGTTGGGTGTCAGTAGACATTGCCATGTCAAGATTGCTAGCCAGGAAGCAATTTTTATGGGTTTCATTTGGGAGCAATATAAAGTCATCCATTTGGGTAGCTGGCAAGCTGGAAAAGTTTGAATATGAACCCAAGTGAAAAAGCTGCCTTTGTTGAGAGTTGGGCCTTATTTTGTTTGGTCCAGCTTCTTCTTTTTGGAATAGAAGCAATGGGTAGTTGTTTAGTCATCTGCAGTGGGAGAGGATTGGGTGCCATGAAGTGAATAAAAGCAGAAATGCAGATAATATTGAAGTAACTTCAGGAACCCATCCATATTTGTGGAGGAAAGTATTTTTTTCTAAAGTATGTTTCTTAAGGTGTCACTTTAGAGAAGTCTTGCATCTGAAAGTAAATCTTAACTTATGTTTTAATAGTGTTGTGATGTGACTTTTGTTGATTTAATATAGGCAATCTGCTTTAACTGAGTTTGCAGTTTATTATTGTAAATTGGAATCTTTCCTGCTTGAAATATTTTTGATGTTTTTCTACTCTAAAGCAAATGTTCTTTGGACACAAGCTAACTTATGAGTCTGTGGAAGGCTGCTTTTTGTTATGGAATCTATTGAATATATTGAGTACAAAAAATTCACAGATCTTAAGTACACAGAGTGAATTTGTATAAATTTGTATAACCATCTATACATCACTCAGCTTAGGATATAGAATGTTTGCACCCACTCAGAAGAGTTTCTCATGCCAGTTCCCTGTCGATATTGTCCTTGTACCTCTAAGTAATCACTCTTCTGACTTCTGTCACCAGAGATGATTTTTTCTGTTTTTGAATGTCATAAAGAAAATGTGGTTGTAGATAATACAGTCTGTATTCTTTTGTGTCTGGCTTCTTTCTCTTGACAGTATGGCTATGAAATTCTTCCATGTTATTGTAACAATAATTTGTTCTTATTTTTACTGTGTAGTGTTTTATCATGAATTCAACACATTTTTTTAAAAGATTTTATTTATTTATTTTTGGAGAGGGAGGGAGGGAGGGAGAAAGAGAGAGAGA
>VMDR010017137.1:0-13399 GCA_007922815.1 Macrotus californicus | reverse complement strand
ACCACAGTGCTTAGAACATAATAAACTTTCTAAAATCAGTAAAATTATTTAGTGTCATAGGAGCAGTTTAGTTAAAAAAAAAAAAAGGAGGGTGGAGTTTATAAGCCAAATGAAGTAACAAAGGCTTGTTACCAGGAGTGAGAGGGCCCTTATAGAACTTACAGCAGGAATGAGCTGGCCTCATGGGAATAGAGGTGCAGGCAACGTCTTAGTCTACTGCTCCTCACAGCTGTGTGCCCTCTCCCCTCTCCTGCCCTTATTTTTTCTATCTCTGAACACTCCTAATTTCTACTGCCCCTTAACATTACCTTACAACACCTTCTCAAGACCACACAGAAGACATAAATGTCTTCCCTTCGCTAGATTCTTGCCTTGGTCCGTAAAACTGGATATTTTTCCTTATTTAGAGAGTATTGGGAAGGAAGTACACCCTCTCTTTATTCCTTCTCTCACTCCTGTCGCTGAGGGTGACTTATCTAACTAATGAGACTGAGAAGAAGCTCCTTACATGAGTAGAACCGACGATCTCATTGATCCCTGTTTAGGGGCCTAATTTGCCCACGAGTTTTAAATGCTTTTTTTCCAGGGGTGTGTGATGTCTACACAGAATGCTCATTCAATCATCCCTTGCCCTGTGGATGGTCGTGATCAGAGAGCATTACAAAATTCTAGTTGCTCTTTCTAGACACTTCAACTAGGGAGTGAAGAGTAGGAAGCCAGCTCATTTTGGTTTGGGGTCCAGATGATATTTTCCAACTCAGATTCACTAATAACAAAGCTAATATTTTGGTGCCTATTTGAATCATGAGCCTTTGTTAAGGTAATTATTTTGCTTGACCCATTTATTGCCTAACTGTAAACTGTTCTGCAGCCTCCAATTGTCTTCCTCAGTCCCCATAGCTTGGTTCAAACAAAAGACAGTGAAATAATTTGAATAGCTCAGTTTAAATCAACTACCTATTCCCATTGTGAACAGTTACTCCAGTCCACAAGGGGGAAAAGCAACTTGAGCCTAGTTCTACCTCTTCAGAAGAAACCATGGGGAAAACTCCAAAAAAGTTGGGAAGACCCACCAAAAGTCAAAGGCCTCTTTGAGTTGTAACATTCCAGGACACTATAATAGCACTTGCTCCTAAAGCTGTTACTATTTAATAGATTCCACATAATAAATTCAGTAACAGGATGGTTCTCAATTTGACAGACAGAAGATCTTTCCACCCAAACTCCACATTTAAAAGATTTAGGGTATTCTCCACTTTTATTGCAATGTGTTCCTAAAAACCAGGTCATAAAATGGACTACCATTAAGCAAACTATAAAAATAATATTACCAGTTGGGGGTGTGTGCCATCAAGTACATTATAGCCGGGTCTAATGAATCAAAGATCAAAATGGATTGGCTTTCTTGTCTTTTACCCAAAGTTGAAGTTCCCTCCTCAATAGCAAGCAGAGCAGCTAGAAATTCCCAGGCCTCTCCCCACAGAGGCCTGCCCTGATGAACACTTCAAAGACTATGATTATAAATACCAATTTCTAGTCAATTAAAATTATGCTTCAAATCTTATAAATGGGCATGATATTCTCTATACAATGATTAGGCTAGGACCAATATATGGTTAGCATATAAATATGTAACTTGAAGTCATACTTTTGTAAATAATTAATTTTATAGCCTCAAAATTTGACCTAAAACTAATATGCAAAGTATAATAAACATCAAAAACCTAATTTAATTTTGCTTGCAACCTAGTCATTAAGAGAAATGGTTCAGCTAGCCAAGGGCTCTCAAAGAGGCTGCGCGTATAAGTTGAAACTGAGGTTTTCTCTTTCAGTACATGTTTCAATAAAGGAAGCAGAGAATTCAAAAGGATTCTACTGACCTGGGAGATGAACCCAAAGCACTAAACCAGGTGCTCAATAAAGCTTTGTTGTTGAGGCTAATGATAGGGTTTCTCGGAACAGAAAGCATTTTAAAAGTCAGGGGTGACCCAGCATTTCTCTCCCTCACCCTTTCTCATTAACCAATTTTATCTGCAAGTCCCTGCACACCAAGCATCAGATCCAATAGCACCATTGTCATTTGTTCCCACTTGCCTTCTGCCTGCTTGACCTTTGTTGGACCATGGACCAGATGACAGGAAAAATTACCAGGTCATTAGCATGCTGGATTATTTAGGGGAGGCTATCTGCCTAAATGAATACCTTTTTACAATAGAAGTACACGTATTTTTTCTTCTGTTCCACTTCCAGCCATAACCCTATACATGACTCCAACAACTGTAAGATAAAAGACTAGTCCTTGCAGAGCCATTCTGAGTCAAGTGCCATTAAACCTTTCACTCTCTCCGGTTTAATTAAAGTCTAGAAATTTTTTAAAAGTGTATTCCTTGTTCACGGAACAGTTGGGACCATAGCAGGCAGTAGGTCTGCTCTCCTACAGATGGTCATTGAAGGACAAGAGCTCCTTCAACTTTGTGGCTCTGCAGATACGCAGGGTCTTTTATGTTTATCTGCGTATAGCTAACAGAAGGGGAAAGACAATGGAGAAGTCTGCATGAAAAGTTTGCACGGAGTAGCCTGGAACATGCACATATTACTTCTCATTCATTGGCTGAACTCACCCTCATAACCACACTTAACTAAGAAAAAGCTGAGAAAAATAATCTAGCTCCATGCCCAGGACAAAGAAATTGATTTTAATAAAAGCTAGCCCTGGCTGGTGTGGCTCAGTGGATTGAGTGCCAGCCTTAAAACCAAAGGGCCACCGGTTCAATTCCCAGTCAGGGTACATGCCTGGGTTGCAGGCCAGGTCCCTCGTGGGGGACGACGTGTGAGAGACAAACACATTTATGTTTTTCTCCCTCTCTTTCTCCCTCTCTTCCCCTCGGTCTAAAAATAAATAACATATTTTTTTAAATCAATAAACAAAAGCTAGTAGTCTGCCACACTCCATCTCTTCAAATCTTTAAAATAAAAATAATAAACTCAAAGACCTAAAATGGCCAAATAAATATAAATGAGTGATAAGGACATGGTGGAAACTATCTAAAACTGGAAAACATTCCACGTCCCTATATTTGAATCCAGCACATTGTTGCTCTGAAAAAAGTACAGGGATTATTGTCACATCTGATTTTTCAAGAAAAGTCAGAAATCGGGAAGGGGCAGGGGCTAATGAGAATTCTTCCAATATTAAAATGCTGGCAACTATTCAATATTTTGAAAAATAATATGCAGGTTATATAAATGCTTTTACATGCTCTATTTGGCTCATAAGTATGCAAATGCAAATCGCCTTAAAATTTTAACTTGGCTGTAAAAGCAAAACTTATTTTTTAAAAAGATACAACTTAGTACCCTGACACATAGGCTGAAGCTGGTAATAGAGCAAATGAACTTTAGCGTGGAGGCATGGTCATTAAGTAGTATCAGTGAGCTGCATGTGCTGATGGGTAGCCAACCTGATGTAAAGCAATGAATGGCAGAGACCACCTCTACCTGCGTAAATCCTACTAATAATGAGAATAATTATGAGGAGACTCAATCATATTTCTTAATTTATTAATAGTTTTGGAGATTAGAACAGGATTTATTTATTCATTTAACAAATACTTACTGTATGTACAAGATCCTGTTAGCTGCTACAGAGAAAACAAGAATGATTCAGATTAAACTTTTCCCTGGAGGAAATTATATTTTAATAAGGAAATAATGTAAGTACATAATAAGCTATAATATGAGGTCAAAATCAAAAGAGCCGTAAGTGAGTTGTGGCTATAAAGTTCAGGTAAGGAAGAGATTGTATTTGACCAGGGATAGTCAGAACTAGCTGCCTGGAGAAAGAGGCAGGGGAAGGTAAAATCTGGATGTGTAGAAACAGGGAGGTAGAGATTCCATAAAAAGCAGAAGGCATTAGCAAAGACATGGACCTGGGGAGAGTAAAGATTTTTGGGAGGGAGGTCAGTTGGCTGGAAAATGAATTACCTGAAGGCAAGCAAAATCTATAATCATTTGTTTATTTGTTTGTTCAGTAATTAGTAACCTCCTCGAAGCTCATCAGTGGAGCCATTCCCCTCTCAATGAGACAAAAATCTACAACAAAACTCATGCAGAAAGGTGGTAAAATGTTACTGATCTAAATGTAATGACTTCAAGATAGTTTTATTTACCATTGTTACTCATTTTCAAGTCTTATTAAATTCAGCATTCTTCTGATTTATTCATGATACAGCTGGCAACATCTCCAAGTATGGTCATGAACTTCTTGTACCAGAAATCTGCAGTAAGTCAAGACCTGAGCCTTCTGATTACAAGCTGCTTTTATTACACCAGTCACCTCCTGTTCTGATTTCCAATAGGTGACATTTGCATGGTTCCATCTGTCTGGTTTATCTCTACTCAAGGCCATATTGTTTCAGTGACATTTGGGAACCTTCCAAATTGTGGCTTCTGTATATCTTCAGTCGGTAGAAATTACCACTGTTGTCAATTTTTCATGATCATCTCCAAGATACTTCTTTGTTTCTTTTACAGAAACATTTTGATATTTCTTGGTCTGGACTTATAATTTATATTTGTTTTTGCAGGTCAGAGAAATCTGTTCTCAAGTCAATTTAACAGCACTAGCCAAATACATTGTAATATCTTCTATTGGGGTTAGAAATATCCTGATGTATGACAAGTAGCAGGAAGCAGTAACATTTTAACTGATGTCTAAGTGTGATAGATTCTCCACGTGGGTTAAGATTTCCCATTAGCTCTCCTGAAACTACTCCACATAGCAAATTAACTACCTCTATTTTGATATTCCTCAATTTCCATCTCTCATCAAATCTTGTGTCAAACCCACGGGCTACACTAATTCTATTCCTCTCCATTACTGAGATGTTTCTGTTTAGAACAGTAATAAGTATAGGTAGCTTAATATTATTAGTTTTAGGGGATAAAATGTCTGGTACATTAAGCAAGTTTTTTAAATCAGTTTTTATAGTTCTAAACCAGTATATTTATTGCCATTATTTCTTTTGGTATTTTAAATTTTGGTCTTGATATTATCAATGTCATTCCTATTATTATTATAAACATTATTATTTATGATCAAATGTTATCCCACAATTCAATATCTAAGTCTGCATTTCCCGTTACACAGTACAATATTCTACTTACAGTACCATGCTGCTAAACTAAGTCAAAATAAATAGTCCTCATATGTATTTTTCAACTTAGAAGCATGGACTATTTATCAAAAAAAGCTTCTGGATCAAGTCAGTGAGGCGAATTTATCAGAGGAAGAGCACATTTCAATTAGTGGTGCTTGGCATTATACAAATTGCTCATTTTCTGAAATATGTGTCAAAAGTGATCTTCAAAAAAACTACTTAACACTTTTCATTTTTGTATTTGGCAAATGCAGCCCCCAGACGTATGTCTCAAAAGCATCTTTATTTTATTCCATCACAAAAGAGGCAACGGAGCCTTTTTCTGTGGGAGGGACCGTTGAATGTGTCCTGACACTGACTTTGATCAGGCACGTTATGAAGTCGGGTGAAAACACAGTTCTGAAGTATTCACCTGTATTTGTTGGCTTTCCTTGCACAGGCCTAGAAGTAAGCATTGCTGGTTAACAAAAATACATAGATTTTAATGATAGTTTATCATTTTAGACATTTTCGGCACAGTTCAACTGCTATCTGAAGTTCCAAGCAGCTGTGCTGATAAAATACGCATTTTAATAAAATATTTTCATTGTCTAGGCCCACACTTAATTGTGATATTCTATAAACCCAGTTTTGTAGGAAACATTTTGCCATTTATATTTACCTTGGATAATTTTATGGACCTTTCATAATCTTGTTTTTATTGGTCCTAGTTTACTTATGAGACTGTGGTCTGAGTGTTTTTACTGTTGCTATTTATTCCAGCTTCTAAATGCCTGTGTTTGGTGTACGTTTCTGGAGAAATGCCACTGAATGACCGAAATTGATTGGGTCTCTTGGTATCAGGTTTCCAGGCACAGTGTATATTTGCCAAAGTGTCTTTATAAAATCAAGTCTCAAAAGCACCACATCCTCATATTTTTGGAGCTAACATATAATATTGTAGAATTGTTGCAAGTGGAAACTTTCCATGTTTGGTACTTTTGAAAGAACTATAAATATAAGCAATCCAATTTAGCAATGATAAATGCTGCCTTCCAAATTCCAATCATATCTGTCCTTAGTTATAACAATTTCCAATAAAAAAATACCTTTGGTGATGCTCAGACACATATCATTTTTAAGACCTAGAAATAAAGACCTGGACTAAGGCCAGTCACTTGAATTGTGGGGATATCCATTCCCAGGATATCTTTTATTGTTATCACTGCTCACTTGTCTGCATGATGTATTGGACTGCCCCAGCTTCCTTACCAATGGGGAGAAAAAACTTTTTATTTTCCATTATTTATCTTGTTCTTCTTGCATGCTTTCTGCCTTTCTGTAAGGTATTATCCAACTTGTTCTTTTAAATAAATCCACAGGAACCTTGATATCGAAATATTAAATTATTATTTTGGTTTTTCTACTATCATGTCCTTTGAATGAAAGAAGTAACTCTTTTGAAAGTAAAGTTCTCAAGGTTCCTTTATATTCTGTGAAATAAATAGAATGGGACAGGAAATTTTCAAACAAGTTAATGACCACTTTTCATTTAACGACTCAATCTCAATTGCTGTATTTTTCCCATTCTATGATGACATTGGCTGTGTACGCATCATAAATTTAATAACAGCTTTTTAGGGAAAAATACTACCACATTAATGCACACAATTAGTTTTAACTAACTGAGAAGAGCATATGTTAACTCACAGAAACATATATCACTCACTTTTTTAGTATCTTGGTGTCGCAGACACAGAGAAATCTCCCAGAAGGACTTGCTGCCCTAGTATGGGGATGGTGATCAGCAGACAACCCCCAACTGTCTGCTCTTTTGGGGTCTGCTCCAACCGCAGAGAACCACTCCGCCTAAGGTCAGACCCTTCACAGGCCAACCATTTCTACACTAAGCAGGGTGAGAATATAAAGGACCAGCAATTTTGGCCAGACCCAGGACACCCTGACAGGCAATATTCTAGTGGTCCACACCCTCAGGAGCTTCCCAGATGAACTCTGAATCTGGCTCTCATACACAGAGAGCAAGGAGAGACCAGAGAAAAGGGCAGGCTACCCCAGATTAGTAGGTGGTGAATTTAATGAAAAGGGAAGTTACATACAAGTCTTATAGTAGGCAGCCACAAAATAGGTAGAGCTCTGCACATGCCTGCTAGAATCTTAGCAGTTTATAGAGAACCTGAACTGGGTTCAGTCACACGTACCATCCAGATGTTCTCAACAACACCTTAATTTCTCAAGGCTGTATCCTTGAAGCGGCTCCCGCTGTGGGAACATTGGGTGGGGTGTACATTTCAAGGACAGGAGAGGGGGTGAGGAGCCTCTCATTGCCTGGGTCCAGCTTGTGGATGAATCAATAGTCATCTCCTCTCAATGACCACCTCCAACACTCCACACCTTGTGACTGGCTCTTACAATCTCATATGCCCCCTCCTCTTGCAGTGGGCCCTCAGTGGTCAGCAAGGAGCTTCACCAGCATGGAGGTCACTCATTTCGTGCAGCCATCTGGCTACACTGGTGACAGATACCACAGCAACAAAATAGGCACATGCAAGAGAAAATGGATTAAGATAATGATCCCCACTGTAAGTAACAATTTCTTCCTCAAAGAGCACCACGATGCGAACCACTGATTTATTAAGTCACCTCGGCTGGGGGGTGGATCGCTCAGGGCATTCACTTGTGCCCTCATGTAATTTAATAAGATGACACATTAGCAGACACATCAAGTATGAAGACACAACATTCTGTTTGAATAATGGCACAGGTGCCTCCTTGTGAAGCCGTAATAATGTCCAAGGCCATTCTATTTCCAGAGGAAACTTTTCTCATTAGACACACTTTGGTGTTCAGTGCAGACAGGCTTTGCTGGCTGTCACTTAAGGCTCCCTGAGTGAATTTAGTAAGGGCTTCTGTGTCTGCTATAATGTTCTCCAGGCCAATGGAGGGAACGAAGACTGCACCCAAATGATCGTGCCCATGGAAAACAAAACATGCCCATCTGGCCTTGAGGAGAGGAAGGTTGGCAATTTTTTGTGGCTGTGGGGCCAACTCTCCCCTGTGCCCAGGGAAAACCCAGGGTACAGCAGCCCCAACCACCCAGAGGGAATCCATGGGCAAATACTTGTGCCTCACAACCACTGAGTCCTATTCAGGGATATCGAACAAACACCTGGGTGGCACAACCAGTCAAGCCAAACCAGTCCCCATCCTTTAATGTGATGGAATGACTACATAGTTTCATTGAATGTATATCCCATATTCCTTGTACAATTGGATTGGTTATGTCTGGAGTTGATTTTTGAGTTAATTTGGGGGGATGTTGTAAGATAAGAGTCCAATTTCATTTTTCTGCACATGGATATCTGGTTTTCTCGACACCACTTATCTAAGTGACTACCCTTCATCCATAGTATACTCTTGGCACTCTTGTACAGATCCATTAGCCTTATAGGTATGGGTTTACTTTTGGGCCCTGTTACTCTGTTTCATTGGTCTCTATGTCTGTTTTTATGCCTGCATCATACTATGTTGACTACTTTTGCTTTGTAGTATATTTTAAAATCGATAAGTGTGATAATCCAATTTAAAAATGGCCCAAAGAACTGAATAGACACTTCTTCAAAGAATCATGCAAATAGATAACATATGAGAAGTGGGTCAACATCACTAATCACTAGGGAAATATAAATCAAAACTACAAGAAGATATCAGCCCACATTTGCTAGGAGAGATATCATCAGAAAAAGAAAAAGATAATGAATGTTAGCAAGGATATAAAGAAAAGGGAACCCTTGTACACTGTTGGTGGGAATGTAAATTGGTACAGCCACTGTGGAAGACCGTGTGGATGCTCCCCAGAAAACTAAACGTAGGACTGCTATAAGATATAGCAATCCCACTTCTGGGTATATGTCCAAAGGAATTGAAATCAGGATCTCAAAGAGATCTCTGCACTCCCATGTTCATCTCAGCTTTATTTACAATAGCTAAGACACGAAAGCAACCTAAATGTCTACCAGTGGATGAGTGGATAAAGAAAATGTAGGATATACTTACAATGAAATACTGTTCCTCCTTAAAATAGAAAAAAATATCTGTCATTTGCAACATTGGTGAATCTGGAGGACATTAGGTCAAGGAAAATAAGCCAGACACAGAAGAACAAGTACCGTGATACCACTCATACAATGAAGCTAGAATAGTCCAGCTCATGAAAGAAGAAAGTATAGTGGCGGTCACCAGGCGCCGAGTGGGGGAGGAAACAAGCATTGGCCAACAGGCAGAGGGCTGCAGTGACACAACATGAGTAAGCCCTGGAGACCCACTGTGCAGCACAGTGCTTAACAGAGCTGTGTTGTAGACTTCAAAATTTCCTACGAGGCCACTCTGTAAAGTACATGATTTTCTAACCACTACACTGTGCATCTGAAACTAATATAGAATAGTATTTAATGTAAACTGTAATTGAAAAATTGAAAAATATGTAAATAATTTAATTTACTAGTGAAAGGAGAAAAGGTAAAATACTGATCTGTTTTATCTCTCTACTTATTGATACAGCAATTTTTCAATAAAATTATTAAAGCAAAAAATATTTCTTAGGAGAAGATTTTACGGTAAGCGTTCTAATAGTAGCAGTAGCAGTAATAAATAGCTGGGTGGGGGACGGACAGGTTTATGCCATAGATTGTAGTGGTAGCTTCACAGTGCATACACTTACCTCCAAATTCATCAAGTTGTATCTACCAATTACAAACAGCTGTTTTGCATATCACAAAGGTAATAAAATGTTGTGAAGGTTTAAAAAAAGAGAGACACGACAGCTAATTATAGTGCATAATCGTGGATGAGACCATAGATTGGGAAGAAAAAAAGCTATAATAAATTTTTACGACAATGTTAAAAATTTGAGTATGGGTTGGATAATAATCTCATATTACTATTAAATTCCCATATTTGATTATTTTACTCTGTTGCTGTGCAAACAAACCACCTGAAAGCGTAATGACTTAAAGTCATAACTACTCCTCCTCACGGCTGTGTGGGTCGGCCGGGTAACCGCTGCAGTCTGAGCTGGTCTTGCTGGAGCTGCGTGGTCGAGATGGCCTCACTCGCATTAGCAGTGCTCGGGTTGACATAAACCAAGGTGACAGCTGTGTGCCTCTCATCCTCCAGCAGCCTAGCCCAGCTTGTTCACACTGTGGCAGAAAGGTTCCCAGCATCAAGAGAGGGCAAGCCCCAAAGCACAAGCACTTTGCAAGCCTCTGCTTGCATCAGTGTTTAATATCCTGTGTCCAAGGCCAGGCATGTGGCTAAACTCAGATTAAAGGAGTGAAGAAGTAGATTCCCCTTTTGATGGGAGGAGCATCTAAGTCACGTTACAGAAAGACATGCATACAGATAGAGAACTATTTGGCCATTTCATAATCCATCATCCTATAATTAAGAATATCTCTGTTCTGCCCTGACTGGTGTGGCTCAGTGGATTGAGTGCTGGCCTGCTAATCAAAGGGTCACCATTTTGATTCCCAGTCAGGGCACATGCCTGGGTTGCGGGCCAGGTCCCCAGTATGGGGCGTGTGAGAGGCAACCACACATTGCTGTTTCTCTCCCTCTCTATCTTCCTTTCCCATCTCTAAAAATAAATAAATAAAATCTTTAAAAAAAAGAATATCTTTGTTCTTTGCAAATACACACTGAAGTAATTCAGGATAAAGGTGCACGATGCCTGCAACTCACAGATAGTAGAGGGAAAATAATGTGCTGCATGTGTACAGAGATCGAGAAGAAGCAAATGGAGCAAAATGCTAACGACTGCTGAGTCTGCGTGGTAGGTACAAAAGACATGGGGGAGTTTTTGTACTGTTCCTACAAGTCTATGTTTCAGATTTCATAATAAAAGTGTTTTTAAATCCTACTGAATTGTTGGATCACCTCCGTTTGACCCCAGGGTTATGAGCTGCTGAGTAAAAGGGCAGCACATACAGGAATAACCTGAGTGGAATGAGAAGTGGGCCCTTAAAGGAGAGTGCTGGGGAGACTCCTGCAAGGGTGTCAAGAAGGGCGTTCTGGGTTTGGGTATTTTCCGTCTTAGTTAAACTCATATCTGTATCTTTTTCCTCCTATGAATTCGATGGTGGGAAGTGGTACCATCTCTCTGCAATGTCAGGTAAGTCTTTAGAGTGCTAGGGAGCACCTGAGTGACCTTCAGGTCACACCAAGCTCTCCTCACTTTGTGTCAGGTTCAGGTCTATCTGGCACAATGTCATATCATTTTCACCCCAATTGTGACACCGGAATAATGATTAAAAAATGGCATTGGGGTTCTTAAAATGTATTTCCAATTATTAACAGCTGAACTAGTTATTTAATTGAGTATTATAAAGACAATGAAAGAAATAATTTACATTATAATATGTCTACTATGTGCAAATAGGATCAGTGATTTTCAACATGGCCTCCAAAACAGCAGCACCAGCAGCACCTGAAAACTTGTAACAAGTGTGAATGCTTGAGCCCCACCCCAGGCTTACTGGATCAGAAATGTTGGGGATGAGGCCAAGAAATCCACGTTTCAATAACCCTTCTAGTTGAACCTGACACCCACTAAGGTTTGAGAACAACTGCTCTGGATACCAGACCAGTCAGAGCCATATCAGAGATTAAGAATTCCTCACTCCATCTGCAAATGACATTTAATAGTCAGCTGCTCCCACATCCATTGACCAGGGGATAGATTAACCCTTTCGGTACGAGCACTCTTTCCGCCGCGACACTCCCGCTGTACGAGGTGCCTCACCGAAAATGCGCACATAGCACCTGGTCAGTCCTCCTTTGTGTGAAGACTTTCCTAACCTTATATAAGATCTATGCTTAATAAAAGAATGCTTTTTTCCAAGTGCTGTTTGTAACTTTAATATTAAGAAATAGTTATATAAAATTCTATCAATTATATAAGTAAAATTTATAAAAATTATATACAGATGATGCCGGATATATCCGGCGCTCGTCCACACAGGTCATCAGATGGGCGCCGGATATATCCGGCACCCGTACCGAAAGGGTTAAGGCTTCCAGAGGCTCTCTCTCTAACTGCCCTATGCATGCCCTTGTTGGCTCTTGAGGCCTCAAGACCTACTTTTCAATTTTCAGTCCTGAAAAACCAGTTTACAGGATGACACATCCCATATTCATTTCCTACTGCTCCTGTCACTATAGTTGGGCCCTGGTTCTCATATTCCTGTCATTTACTTCAGGGTTCATGACTTTAGGAACTCTAGCACTTGACAAGTCTCAACTTAATGCCAGCTTGAACCGGAGTTGAGCCTGCTATCCTACTTAGACTAAATGGTTGACCAGCTCCTGCCCAATCCCATATCTTTCCCTATTTAGTGCCACTTCTCTCCCTTCTTACCAAAAGAAGTTGCCAAGTTGCCACATAGGCTAAAAATCTGGTACATCATTGTGATTTGTCTGCTTTCCTTGTGTCCTAAAATTCAGCCCCCAAAACAAAATTATTCTACTAAACCAGTGGTTCTCAATCATCATTATAAACTGAACTGTGCCCCCCTCAAATTCACATGTTTAAGCCCCAACCTACAACGTGACTATATTTGGAGATAGGCCTCTAAGAAGGTAATTAAGGTTAGGTGAAGTCATGAGAGTGGGGCCCTAATCTGATGGGACTGTTGTCATTGTAAGAAGAGGAAGAGATCTCTTTCTCTCCACAGGCACACAGGGGAGAGGCTGAAGGAGGATACAGTGAAAAGGAGGCCATCTACAAGCTGAGAAAGAGAAGCTACACAGAGCCTTGATCTTGTACTTCTAGCCCCAAGAACTGTGAGAAAATAAATTTCTGTTGTTTAAGCCACTTGGTCTGTGGTTTTTTGTCATGGCAGCCCAAGCAGACTAATACAATCATCTAGGGGAAGTTTTAAAAAAATACATATTCCAAAAGAACAGTTCAGTTTGTCTGAGGTGTGCTTCTTGCACTAACGCTTGTTAGAAGCTTCCAAGATTATTCCTTGTCCAGCCAAGGTTAAGAACCACTGGGACTGTCCCTAGTTTATCAAATTTAACCCATAGGCCTATTTAAACAAGAAGTCTGTCCCACTGACATCACTTAGAGGATATGTTTAAATTTAGAAATATTTGTCCTCCTATTTCAAGGAATCTCCAAATAGATAAGAAGACATGATTATAGCTTGCCAGCTGGAGCAACAGAATGTGAACTGAGCTTGAAA
>VMDR010017136.1:0-20421 GCA_007922815.1 Macrotus californicus | reverse complement strand
TTCACAGGCTGGTGCTCAATCCACTGAGCCACACTAGCCAGGGCTGTTACAATTTTATGTGTGTGAAGTAGAGAATTTAACACACTTTCCAGGTGTTCACCCATTTGTCAAGATACACTACCCAGTAATATTTAATATGTTATATAGCATTTTCCTATTCGTGTCTACCTATGACCTCTGGGTTCTGTGCTCTCCTCTGCACAGTGTAGCAGTACTTCCAAAAGAATGTGCATGTATTCAGGTAAAATACCATAGTTTTAATTTCTGTAGTTTGAAAATATATTTTAATAATCAATTATCTTGTCTTCTACATTTTTCTCAAAAAATATCCTTGGTAGACTTATGCTTTTTTGAAATTGAACTTAAGAATCAACTTTGCAGCGGCAACAGCAAAAGCCTAGCTTTGTTCTTGATGGTGGTGATGGAGTCGGTGTGTGTGTGTGTGTGTGTGTGTGTGTGTGTGTGTCCTTTTCAGCATCAATGGAGATATTGTGTGGCTCCTCTTTGAACTTGTTGTGTAAAGTTCTAGTTAGTAGGTTTTCTAATAATGAAGCATTTCCACATCTCTGATATGAACCCTCTTGTCATGGTGAGTTCATCTTTGTAATGTGCTGTTCCATTCTATTCTCTAATATTTTCTTAAATGTTTTTGCATCAATATTCATAGTTTATAATTGTCTAATTTTCATTACTTCTGACATCTCGTTATAGCAATGGTATGCTAGATTCGTCAAAGAAATTTTGAAGATTTTATTTTTCTATTTTCTAGAAAAGTTTTAAAATTGGAACTATCATTTCTTGGGAGTTTGGTGGAAGCCCCCCATGAAACAGATTCTGTCTGCTAGAGTTTTATGGGGCCAGTTTCTTCATAATTTTCTCTGTTTGTTTCCCTGGTAATTGATATGTTTGGATTTCCAACTCACCGAAAGTGATATTTGATAATTAATATTCTCTTAGGAAATTCTCCATTCCATCTAAATTTTAAGACTGTGTCTTAGATGCTTGTGCTTTGCTTTTTTGTTTGTGGGTCGAGATTTGTTTTATTTATCTTGCTCTTTACTTAGTACACTCATTCCACCTGAGGATTCACACCCTCCTTAAATTTTGGAAAGTGACATCATTTTATCCTCAAATATTGCCTCTAAGGGTAAAGTTCAATTGTTTATTTGAGTGTTTTTCTTGTTTCTTGAGATAAGTCTGTAATGCTTTAATCAAGTCGCTGTGTTCTTTTACAAACCTCTTCTACTTTTTCCTTATATCTTTTCCTTTATACCTTTGAACATATTTTAAACAGGCTTCTTGAAATTCTCTATAAGAATATCCTATTATTTTTAGTTTTTGCAGTGTAGTTTGTTGTACTGGTCAAATCTCCTCATGATTGTAACATGTGATCTTAGCTCATCTTCAGGGGTGATCGTTTGCAGTAGGTGTTCAAGTTCTCTGGAAGTATTCCTATAGCAATGGTTGCACATTTGTCTCCTATAGGAAGATCTCATGGAATTTACAGAAATCTGAATAGCTTTCCTGTTAAATTCTGGAGTTGGAAGCACACCATAAACATGGTACATATTTGAAACTCACAGAAATATATGGTAAAGGTTATTGCTGAAAATATTTGTGCAATTGACTATCTTCTCAGCTTCAAGCTATAGGAAGTATCCCTGCCTGATGCTGGCTGCCTGGGGGAGTTTTCCGAACTATGTTTCAGAGACTGCGATTACTGCTGGTATCTTTGTTACAAGTTGCCAGGCTTCCAGCATTGGTAAGTGAGACATCCAGTTCCTTGTGGGGGAACATTAGACCTTATGCCTCACTTCATACTCCTCAGAGTCATCTGTACACTTATTTCTCATTTGTACTTTGAATTGCATTCCCTCCTCATTTTTGGAGCTTGAGGATTTAATGTTTCTCATTTTGAATTTTAAAATGCATCATAAGGTTTTTTTATTTTTAAATACTTTTTTCAGCATTCTGGGAGTGAGAAGGTGGTTTTTTCCTTATCAACTCCAAAACACATATAGACCAGGACTGGATTTGCAATTGGACAATTGAGCTCAGCATAAAATGTGTTTCTGGTTTTGAACACATGTCTATATATTTATGAATTTAAGTCTCAGTGGCCTTAGTACAAAATGAAGTATTAGGCGTTTGGCGCTGAAGACCAGTGTAGCATAAACATGTGTGCTATTGGACCTATGTGCAGATTTTATAGCCCTTCTTTCAGTGAGCTTTTTGAGTGAGCCTTTCCTTCTGATGAGTGCTTCCAGTGCCAGTGCAGGCATCTGTAAGGAAGAAAGCAGGCCACATCCTCTGTTATTATTCACACTTCAGGGAACGCTGAGAAGAGCCCAATGAAAGAAATGGCAGCCTGAAATTAACGATCCATTTGGTGTGCATGGTGTTTCTAACATGTTTTTTCCTCCTGCTACCAGTAAACTCAGTGACTAATGTGTTATCCAATGTTACAAATATAGAAACAAGAATTGGAATCACTATAAGACTAAGTGGTAAAAAACCATTCATAAATCCAGGGATCCAGTAAACAATGAAGATGCTGTAATGGTGTGTGAGACAGTTCACTCTGATGTTTCCAGGTACCACCTTTATTGCTACCATTGGGCTTACCGATGCTCTACACCACTGTCAGAATAATCCCTGCCCATTCCTCAGACTATGATTTTAGCTTCTCGATTCATCTTGTTATGTGAGTAGTTGGGGTTTGAGTTGAATGAACAAACAATGAGTGAGGATCCTGAACAGCTAAATTTGCAGTTTACTAACACTTATAAATGTCAGTCTTTCTGTATGACACAGTAACAGATTTATTTTGCTTTTTATGGATGACAAAATAGAAATATGGGAGAAGTTGGATGACTTGTTTAAGATTATATTTCAAAAAATAAGAATAGTGCAATGATAATAACAGTAATAACAATACATTAACTGCTTCCTGTGCGTCAGACACGTTTTTAAGTGCTGAATTCTCACAGCACTTCATCCTGACAACAATCCAGATCAGTGTTTATCAGAAGGAGCAGGTGGGAGTTTGGGCACTCCAAGCACGCGGTGGTCAAACTCCTGCTAGATGACTTGGCAGGTACTGAGCGTAAGGGCAGTGCTCAAAGTGTAGGGTGGAGAGATGAGAAGCAGGGCCAGACTGGGGAAGGCCTCACATGTTTGCTGAGGAGTTTGAATTTTGACTTCTAACATGGGCGTAGATAAGCATTTTCTTTAAAGAGGCAGACAGTATATATTTTAGGTTTTGTGGGCCATGCAGTCTTGGTTACAGCTACTAAGCTCTGCTGCTGTAGCATAAAAAGAGTGAAGACAATGTACGAACAAATGGGCATAGCTGTGTTCTAGTAAAGCTTTATTTAAAAAAAAACAGGTGGGAAGTGAGCAGAATTAGATCAATAACCTATTATTTGCTGACCTTTATTGTGGAAAACAGTGACTACTAAACTTCAAAAGGAAATAAAGCATGAGGCATGCATTATTCCTTCAAAGAGATGGTGTTTCTCACCTGATGGTAAATACAGCAGTTAAACTGAGGTGAATATAAATTATTTTTCCCACTCTGTCAAGAATGAATGATTTCATAGGAGTAATGGTTAGGGTCTTTTTCTAGACAGAGTGACCACAGAGGTCCATGGTTTGCCTGGCACTCAGGATCATAACTTGTAGCACTTTCTTTCACCTCAAAAGTTTCTCTGTTTGGAGAAGTTATATATAGTCACTTTATTTTAAATCTAATGGGGTTTATTTTAGAATTTCCACAGAGGGATAGGCACTGGGCCTCATCTTTTGTAGCTGGTGTGATGGGCAAGAGCACTGGTCAAGAAACATATTATTTGGAGTGGAGTCCTGGTCTATTCTGCTCCTTTTCAGCTGAGTGGTCTTGGGCTAATTGATACTGTCTACGTGAGACTCCAGATTGAAAGATACATGGAGACTGAAAATAAAGGGGTAGAAAAGATATTTCATGAAAATGGAAATGAAAACAAAAAGGAGAGAAGCTTGGGTAGCAATACTTATGTTGGACAAAAAGACTTTAAAACAAAGACTATATAACAAGAGACAAAGAAGAACCCAGCAATTCTACTTCTGGGAACTTATCTGAAGAAAATGAAACAATTCAAAAAGGCGTATGCACCTCTGTGTTTACTGCAGCATTATTTATAACAGCCAAGTTATGGAAGCCACGTAGGTGTTCCTCACTAGTTGAATGGATAAAGAAGAAGTGGATATGCACATACACACATGCACATACAGGAATATTACTCAGCCATGAAAAAGAAATAGATCTTGCCTTTTGGGACAACATGGATAGACCTAGAGCACGGGTGGCAAACACAAGGCCACAGAGCCCTCCACCTTGTTTTATCTGGCCCAGCACCTTGTTTCTACCTGGCGACAGTGTCAAGCTCTGGCTTACCTGTTAAGGAGTAGTTACAGTTATACAGTCCTAACATTACATTTGGCCCTTTGAAGGCAACTGAGAGGCTGATGTGGCCCCTGGTGAAAATGAGTTTGACACCCCTGACCTGGAGTACATTATGCTAAGTGAAACTGAGTCAGAGAAAGACAGATACAGTATCATTTCACTTAGGTGTGGAGCCTAAAAAAAGAAAGAAATGAACAAACAAAACAAACTGACCCATAGATACAGAAAAACTGGTCATTGCCAGAGGGTTGGGTGGTGGCAGTATGAGCAAAAGGTTAAGGAGATTAAGAGGTACACACTTATGAATAAGTCACAGGGATGTAAAGGACAACATAGGGGTTATTAATAATATCACAATAACTTTGTACAGTGACAGATGGAGAGTGGCCTTTTTGTGGTGATCACTTTGTAAGGTATACAAATGTGAAATCTCACTATATTCTACACCTGAGACTAACATAATATTGTATGTCAACTGTACTTTAATTCAAAAGAGATTTACATTTCAGGATAAAAATTAGACATTAAAAAAAAGAAAATTGGGAGCAATACGTCCTTCTTATGTTATTGGGCTATGTGACTGTAATAGAAAGATGTTTGTAAAAGTTCACAGGGGAAATTATTGATAAAGTGCAATCCAAGTGGACGAGAGGTAGAGTCGTAGTGTGGGGAGGGCTTTGGGCCCAGACAGGGACGACTTAACTCAGTCCCCACCATTTACAGCCTGTGGGAGCTCATGGAAGTCACAGCCTCTCTCTAAGCCACAGAGCTTCATTGGGGCTCATAGTGCCACCCCTTTAGGGCTGTTGTAATTGTTAAAGATAATGTGTGTGCACTGTCAAGCACAGTGCCTGGCACACAGTTAGCACTTAGTAAAATGCAGTTATTATTTTTCAAACAATTACATGCCATATTGAAGCTATTATTTATCTTTGTTTTGACACATACCTCAAGTTGTTTACCCCCATTCACCTTCTGTAGTATCAAAATTTTTTTATTAACTGTTCTTTAAGCCACATTCACTCAGTAGAGTTCCACAATGATGATGGTGATGATGGTAATAGTTACTCATGGAGCAATTTGAGGTTATAGGCGTCTCTAGCTGGAGCATATACTATGTGTGGTCAAAGTAGCTATTGCTAACTTCAGCTGACTTTTGAGGCTTTGATAAGCACTTTGGAGCCCTTGATTTCTGGGCCATTCTTGGGTCATGACGGAGCTCCCTGTGGTTTTTCTTCAGTAGGGAAGGCCGGGTGAGATCACAGACAGGAAGCACGGTGGCGAGCACCATGCTAATTCTCTCCTGATGCTTTGCCTGTACCCTTCTATCATGCTTGCTTGAAGACCTGAAAATAATTGGTTGAAACTGTTACTCACTTTTAGCCTTTTATTCAGGTTTGACAAGAATGTGGCTCCAAATAACATGCACTATAAATGGTTTGAATCTAATAAGTAGTCTTGTTGGACATGCAATCTGGTGTCCTTCCTTCCTTGAGAGGGAAATTGCAATCTTCTGAGAGTCTCCTTCTATTTCTATAGAATGTGGGTGCTAATTTGAAAGCAGTCTCATAAAATGGAAGCAAATAGGCTAATTAGAAATATTTATGGACCTGTTAGTGAATACATGTCTAATTGAAATAACAAGACTCTCCCAGAAGGGGAAAACTTTACTTTGGTTGCAGGAATAATTAACTTGTGCTGTTACATTGAAACACGATAAAACCTTGTTATCCAGATCAAATCCATTTTTCCTTGATCAGGCCAAAGTTTCTTCAGAAGGATTCATTAGTATTTTTATTATTTATTTTTTATTACTTTATCAAAGCTAGACTTGCACATTTCTTATTCCTCTGAGACATTCATTTCTAATTTTTTCCAGTTGATTATTTTGGTACTTACTTCCAGATCTCTAAGTAATAGGTTTATGTTACTTTTTTTTACACAAATTCATTTTTAAATCACAGTTACATACATGCATATAGTTAAAAGAGTCAAATATTTACACATTGAATAAAACCTGCATATCTGTGTTGCCAGCCCCTGCGTTCCCACCTTCCTAGAGGAAACCATGTTTTGTTTTACTCCCATAGTTCTATTTGACGTGATATCATTGCTGCTTCTTGACTTTTGAAAAATTGTTTATTGACTTTGCACTCTGGAAGATGAGAATGTACTTTTCTTTTATATGTATGTCAGTAGTTCCATTCTATATCTTTCCTGTTTCCCCTGCCTATAGTTTTATCCTGATTTTATCCTGGATAGATCAATATTCTATACTTACATTATCAGGATTATACTAAAACTATTCATAGCTGCACCATGTAATATACTTTGGTTATTTTGGCAACCCTGCACATTTGTTGTTTTCTTTTAAGGATTTTATTTATTTATTTATTTATTTATTTATTTATTTATTTTCAGAGAGAGGGGAAGGGAGGGAGGGAGGGAGAGAGAGAGAAACATCAATCAGTTGCCTCTTGCACACCCCCAGCTGGGGCCCTGACCTGCAGCCCTGGCATGTGCCCTTACCAGGAATTGAACCATTGAACTGGTGACTTTTTGGTTCACAGGCCAGTGCTCAATCCACTGAGCCACACAAGCCAGGGCACCATTTGCTTTTTTTAAAGATAGTTTTAGATTATCTTAAAACTACATTTGCTTAATTTTCTTTGGATTTAGTGCTAATTCCATTCCAAGCTCTCCATGCCAACATGCAAATCTGCGCTACATGTGTTCTTTCACGTCTGGTATTCTTTCAATTTGTCTTCCGGAAGAAACATTTCCCAGAGCCCACTGACCCATCCTCACCTGGATTAATTTCTCCCTATTTCTAGTGTCATCCAGAGATTTAACTTCACCTCCTTCATCTTCACCTTTGCCCTTCTCATGTATTAAACCCCTTTTCCTGGATCCACAGACTTCCTCTTTGTTGACTTACTACATCATTTTGACTGTGTATATCCTCCAGTAGCTTCCTGAGAAAGGTAGAGAGAGGGCTATATAAAAGATGGGTTGTTTGATATCTTGCATGCTTGAAAATATATTTATTTTACTGTTGTACTGATTCAAATATTGGCCAGGTCAGAATTCTCAGTTAAATAATCTCTTCAGAATTTTAGAATATATTTTATTATGAAAATATCTGAATATATAAAAAGCAAATTTCATAGAAATTCTATGTGCTCATTGAAAACTACCAACTCCAATAACTATTAACATTTTGCCTTCTGGTTTTATTTCTCCCTTCAACTCCCTTTTTGCTTGTTTTGCTGGAGTATTTTAAAACAAATCCTAGATGTCATCTCATTTCACCTCTAACTGATTCAGAATGAATCTTTAAAATAAAATAAAATGTGTTGTCTTGTATAAGCACAATGTCGTTGTCACATCTAACAAAATTAACATTAATCCCTTTGTGTCACCCACAAACAAGTCTCTATTTAATCTTCTCTGATTGTGTGGGAGTCAAAAAATACTTTTCCTCTCAACTTTCTAAGTTCTTCTGGCTGGGCTAGTAATCAAATTAACATGAGAGAGATTAACAGAAGAAAATAGCCAAAATTTATTATGGATGTAGATGCTGGGCTGCCGTAAGAATATGAGACCTGAGGATACATTGGTCAGATCAGGCTTGTAAGTCTCTCTGGAGCAAAGGAGAAAAGGGAGGGACTTCAAAGGGCAGGAAGACAATTCATGTGGACTTGAAAAATGAATTTGGTGAGTAAATATTTGCTGGCCCATCTTTAACAATGGGACTGACAGAGAATGGAACCACTAGTTTATATTGACCTGTAGTTATCAGTGACACTACCTCCTTTTCCAGAGCAAGTCCTGTACCTAAATTTCTTTTAGGCAGTTAGGGGAAATGTCAAAGTTTCTTCCCAAATCTTCTGTTTCTTAAAAATAACCAGCTTAAAAGAGTCAATACCCTAAGGAGGCATATTTTGGGATGGCAAGCTGCTCCTCTTCAATAAATGTCTATAAATGTCTTTTATAAATGCTTTGTTTGAATCAAAATCTCCCCAAATTTCTACTCATTATACTTGGATATTATATTTTCGAAGTCTCTTTTAATCTCGAAAGCCTGCTCTTCTCCCATATTCTTACCCTCCACCCCCAAACAACTGGCAGAAGTCAGACAAATCACGTTTCTCACATTCATGTTCTGAAGGAAGGGAATCCCAGGCATCAGCTGATGATGGAGCTCTGCGTTCAGCTCTGCCACACAGCTGCAGGTCAGAGCCGGCTTCTGCCCCACATGGGGCCTTCCACTTAACACCTTCTGCCCCCTAGTGACTTTTTTCCTGCTAAAATTGCTGGCTCCAAGCTTTCACATACCTGAATCTTACCCTGTTTTTATATATTTTTTAATCTTGTTTTTATATTTTAAGCTCTATGATTACAGCCACTGCAGCTGCTTGGTGAGGTGAGGCAGATTTCATTGAGTCTGGACTGGTTTTCAAATGAGGTTGGATAAATTACGTTATGGTGATCTGTAAAGGAGCGGATGAGAAGCAATAATCTGAGGGCACGTCATACTGTCACAGCAGCACAGAGCCCTCTGGATCCTTTTCTTTCATACTCTCTCTTTCCTTCCCAGATGAGAGAATTCTTTCTCTTCTCCCCCAAGCCACACAAGCCAATGTCCAGGATATTGCAGGAAAGGGTTACTTTTATAAACCAGGGAGTGCTGTAAAAAGCATCTGAGGGGCTCATCTAGATGGTTTTTCAATTTATTTATTTTTTTGACAGCTTTAAAGGGCCTTTTAAAATTGCCAGGAGAGTAGATTCATATTTTTATCATTCCACCTGCATAGCATTTTAGACACATTTATATTCCTGAAAGCATAATAATACATAACATTTAGCATTTAATTTATGACTCCTGCCACATCTGGTATAAAACTCCTTCTGAAGCAATAAATCAACTTCTTCATGTCAAATTGCCATTCATTCTTTGACCTCCTCCATAATTTATGGTTTGTGAGTGCAAAATGGGAGAAGCAGCTTAAATCAAGTGGATTTTAATTAACAATCTTAGAAAATTCAGAAGAATATCTGCAATTTATTCACAAGGGGAAAGAACTTTGTTGCTAGAAAGAAGGGGGAAAAAGCAGGTCATTTCTATGGGTATAAATTGACATCTATTCTGGGTGCTTCAAAACTACAACATGATTTTTCTCTACTTTGCGTTAGAAAGACAAAGCGATTCTGATAGGAAAAGCTGCCCAAGCTCCCAGGACAGAATCCATTTTCTAGGAGAGATTTTGAGGCAAAAGAGTAGGGGGAGACATGTAACCACCTTCTGCTTAGTGCCGTCTTTCTCAGAGTTGCCTGGCTGCTGACATGGTGCCTTTCATGTCAAACAATTTTATTTCTAAGCTTTTCACAGTTTGTCCTAAGTAGCTTCTATTAGCATTGTCCTGTCTGTTTCCTTGGCAACAGAGCTGGTCAATTTAGACACCATTTAAGAGCTGTGGAAAAAGCCACAGCCAGCAGTGTGATGGGCAAAATTACAGAGAACAAGCTGAATACAATCCTCGCCTGAGGAGATGCATTTTCTTCCAGGGCTCATTTTATTTTAATTAAAATCGAAAAGCTCTTTTAAACAAGACCCTAGATTAAGCACAGGCCAGAGTAATCTATTGTACAGCCATTGCAGCTACATTCCTTAATGTTATCTCTTTAACCTAATGGATTGCTTGCACTTTTTCAAATAAACAAGGAGAGCAAACCTAGGAGCAACATGGTGGTGTCTTGTTATCCATCTGTAAAGTAAATATATAGAAAGGAGAGAGATGACTCCACGCCTGGAGCCGTGTTTAAATGGAGCACCAGAGAATCTACAGCTACACATTACAATGATTACAGTTTATCTTGCATGAGAAAACAAACTCTTATTTCAAATACTATAGGTAGTCTCATTTACCATTTACCTCGTTTCATGAGTTGTGGTGACTTTATTAGCCATTTCCGCCCACCCCCCCCCTCCCCAGTGAGCGTATATGGATCATTCTGATCATGGAAGCAACTAGAACTCTGAAATTCCCAGGACTGGGCTTTATGTCGGTAGTTAGCTTTGCACCTGCCATTGCATTCTCGGCTCCTTGTGGGCGGGACAAGATAGAACATAATATAGGGTAAGGGAGACTTTTGTCCCAGTAGGGACAGAATATGTTAAAAATTCCTTGCCCCCTGGGATAAAACACACACACACACACACACACACACACGTAAATATATATTTGCAAATACAACAAAAAGAATTATTACTTCTTTTGGGGCTTGAAGGTGGCTTTGACATCATTTTCACTTTAAGAAATTTGGACAAGGGAGTTGTATTTATGGGTAGGGAATTTTTGCTAATACTGTCTATGCTATGGTAAGTTCCCAGGGATATATCACGGCTTATATCTTTTATGCTTTTAAATTAGTCTCATCTAAATGGAACCCTGTAAAGCAGTGGATACTTCTTTATTGAAAGTATTAAAACAGAGATGTAAATCTTGTTATTGGAGATATCTTAAGTAGGATTCACCCCCTGGTAGAATGCTAAATTTGATGACTTCTACACTCCATTCTTACACTGACATTTCATAATCCTGTCCTTGAAGTTGGACAAATTCATGTTCCCCAAAGTAGCCCAGGAATTAGGGAAGGAAAATGACCCCTGTGCTTCGTCTTCCACAGTTATTAGGGATTACCCCTCACCTTTTTCTGCAGGGTTCCTTTGTTTTTCTAGAAAAAATGCAGAAACGTTCATCTCTAAGCTTTTTGGATTCTTCTCTTACCTTATAACAAATAAAGTAAGTGACTCTGTGTTTATGAAAGTTCTTGATCAAATGTCACGAGGGTCATAGAGTTTTGTGACTTGTCTGCATTTTTCTTTTCATTCAGTAAGAATCAGCCCAAATCATGTTTTCTGTTGAAAGGGTTACTGGGGCTTAAAACCACTCCAATGAGGGTCTCCAAAGATGCCAATTAATGTTGGTTGTAAAGGGAACAGCAGGGCTCACCAGTCATTTTCCCATATGGTACCCAAGAACAATTAGAGACATAGGCTGACATTTCGTCTGTGGTATTTTCATAATATACACTATGGTGATTGACAGGAAGGAGGTACAAAGATGTGACAGACTGACAAAGGATAAGGGCAGATGTCGTCCATCTTTTTCATTATGATGACTATTTTAACGAACAGACCAACTCATGTCTGCAGTCCATTAAATCATTTGACAGTCTAAACATCTGGAGAATAGCCCTGGGAATAAGGTTTGTCAGGTGAGGACTCCGTGGCTGACAGGGAAGAGGTGTGGGGCTCTTCTGGGGCTGCTGACTCTGGGGAGAACCACAGGCTGCCCATCACAGGAGACCCTGCTTTTCTTGACACCAAGGGCTCAGATGTGAAAAAGATTTCTGCCACCAAGATGGTATCCAGCTGAGAGCAGTTGTCTGTTCTTTTACATTTTTTTAGAATTCTTCTCTCCAGTGTCTGGCCTGTCTTGGTTTTCTGAGCTCTGAACCGCATTCACTGAATAACCTTGAGCAAATGATGACCTTCCTAGCCTCCTGTTTTCTCATCTGTGAAATGAAGATCCCTCCAATTCCCAGTGCCCTCTCCCAGTGGAATAACTCTTTCTGAAAAGCATTTTCATCTCCATAGGGAAAGGTGATATATAGCAACACAGAATTATATTTGATTCTGTGCCACCCACAAATTTAATTTGTTGGTCCCAGCCTTCCCCTGGAGACAATCCAAGTATTTCTCCACGTGTGTAAGCAGTAACACCCGAAAGAGAAAACTTTAAATTTCAAAGTTAGGAGCATTCAGTGACCCTTTTCTCATGTTCTTGTCCCTCTAAAATAGGGTTTCTCAGCTTTGGCATTGCTAACATTTGAGGATGGATAATTCTTTGTTTTGAGGAGCTGTCCTGTGCCTTATGAACTGTTTATTAGATATCAGCATTACCCTTCCCTTCCTTCCCAAGTTGTGACAAGCACAAATGTCTCCAGACATTGCCAAACATCCTCTGGGGGGCAAAATTCTCTCAGTTGAGGAACTGCTTCACAATGCGCTTGGGTAGTCATCCCAGCAACTTGGGATGGGGCTTGTGTTTGAATCTGACCTAGGTTGGTGCTTATATAAACCAGCTGGTAAAAACAACAACAACAAAAACCTAGCTGGTAGTCTCCAAGGTTTGAAACAAACCCAAGAAAGCAAAACAAATAAACAAAACTCATTTCTGTATTTCAATACAGCTAGTTATATGATCATATCCTGGCATTTTCCCCCCCATTAGATTGCTGCTTTCTTTCATAATGATGAGGACAAGCAAAGGATGCTGTCCTTTGCACCCTGAGCTCTTCTTAGAAGAGACTAAAGCAACTGTTAGGTCTCTTTGAAATCTATGGGTTGAAAAGCAGACATCAGTCTAGCTGTATGAAATGAGTCTCCTCCACTAATGTTGGTATACATTTTCTTGGAAAAGCTTTCTGCTTCACAGTTGCAGCCCATTATCTGGCTTTGTATCCAACAAGCATACCCATTGATTCTTCTCAAGTTCAGGGTGTGATGGAAAAGCTTGCACTGTGCTGGGCCCGCTTAGTCTATAAACATGATGTGATCATTGTAATTAAGTCATAAAACAATCAGGAAAGAACCTGGTGAAATAAGTAAGAGATGAAATATTGCATCTACCACAGGAGGCTGAAGAACAGAAAGGCATTTGAAGATTTGGTTAATGATTCTGCCTACTAATTGAAAATGCTGGGCACAGTTTTTGAAAAGCAAGATTAAGTGTTATTGGAAGAGGATCCCTTTTATGAAAGGAGCCATATGTTTAAGAATTTAACATCCTTTTTTTTTTCTTGAAGAAAGTGCCACTGTCACAAATCCATATTCACTGAAAATTATTTTCTATAATGTAACTTATCAGACACCTTACCTAACTGGAATTTAACTGACAGCTTCACCTTTCCAGGAAAGGTGCTACATCAGAAGTTTTAAAAAAATTCTCTTGACAATCAGAAGAGATTCCAAAAAACCTATGCACTAAGGTTTGTGTGCTAATCAACTGATTAAATATTTAATTTCAACACATCCATTCAATGACTATCAGCTCCCAGGGAGGAGATGCAGATCTAGGAAGCCGGTGCTGAGTTGTCTAGGCAGACTGACTCTACAGTCAACACCGGGAGCAGGATGTGGAGGGGGAGTGTGGGCTCCAGGTGGGCATATTCTCTTGACCCGTTGGACTCTGTAGCTCACTGGGAGAAGCAAAGCTGGAAGAACAAACTAAGGCCCTTCAAAGGCCAGAGCTCAGAAAAAGGATCCTTTTACCTACTTTTCTTGACAATCAACCCATCACCTGAATCTGATTGAAATAAGGCAGATGTACAGTAAATCTTTACTTAATGTCTTTGATGGGTTTTCCGGCTTTAAGAAAAATGACATATAATGAAACCAATTTTACCATAAGCCAATTGATATAAGCAAGTTGAGTTTCTACAGCATTTCATCAACGTGAAATGACATTGAATGAAACAAACAACTTTATTCGAGGACCTGATGTAGTTAGGTTGAGTTAAATGAGTTACTTACTATACACTAATGATGAACAAGTGTACCTGGCACATGTAGGCATTTGTAGTTGTTACTAGTGTTGAGAAAATCAACCCAGGTTTTGGCACATGGTATATTTTGGATACACTTCAAAAAACAAACGAACAAACAAAAAAAAAAACCCAACCCAGAAACAAAACAAAACAAAGCAGAGATTGCTTGAAAAATAAGAAAGTTTTCTTAAAAAATTTTTTTCAGCACTATTATCTTCAGATGGTTGTCCCATTGTCATAATCCAGCATTTAAATAGTTCTGTGAACTTTGGGGTTAGGATTACAGCTTTGATGGCACACAAATAAACCCCTGAGGCTGACACTCGCCCCTTCGGTCTGTCATACCATAGTCCTGACTCAGTGCTTATTTCACTCAGTTTCTGAAGGCCAACACCTTACCCTGGGCGTTGTTATGCCATCCTAGAAATATATGGCTTGGTCAAATGAAAACACTGTTGACTGTGTGGACAAATGAGTCTATATCCAGCAACCCTGCTGGAAAAGCTACTCAAAGTATATGTTTTAAGTGGTTGCTCAGTTGTTTACCTTTTAAAGATTGTCTATGATTTTCACCTTATCACTCAGTTGTTAGGTCAGGTGTTTGTTCTGTTATTCAGACTTTACTTCCAAAGGAGTTGTTAGCTTGCTTGATAATGAGGATGATGATAATGATAATGATTATAATTTTTATGTTCACCCAAGGGTATGTTTATTAACTTTACAGAGAGAGGAAAGGGGGTGGGAGAGAGAGAGAGAGAGAGAGAAACATCGTTCAGGTGCCTCCTATATGGGATCCAACCAGGGATCCAACCTTCGACCTAGGTATGTGTCCTGATCAGGAATCAAACCCACACTCCTGTGGGATGGATGACACTCCAACCAGCTTTGCCACCTGGCCAGGGCTGATTATTATTATTCTTTTTAATGTTTTCAAAATAAAAAAATTTCTGCCCATGTGAGTTACTGATTCTATTATTCTTAGTAATATGCTTTGCGAATCCTTTAAGAGTATTGCTGGGCTATGTCAAAAAGCAGATGATAAATTGACTTCCAAATTTAAAAGTGTTATGGCAACATTTTCTCTCTTAATCACCTTTGCATCATTAAACTCCATATGCATCCAGTGTGGGGCTGACTGTGAATCTCTCTAGGTTAACAAATCAAGGTGTCAAGTCAGGCTTCTTTATTGCTTTTGAATGCCAGCAGTGCTGTCCAAATGTCCTAAAATAACAAGGGGTTCCAGGATGAATCATCTCCATTTATTTTAGGCTTTTGGTTTCCACTGAATAATTTTTATAATTCAGTTCATCTAGCCGAGGAGAAGCTTAGCCAGTATGGCTGTGACAAATCAGGGTCTGAAACTTGATAATGAAAAGAAGGACTTGGTAAAAGAGAACTTTTTAATTTTAGAAACAAGGTCAGCTTTCATTGTTCAGCCAAACTTGTTGCCATTCATGCAGTGAGAGGCTGAATGCTTGTCCAAGAGTGAGTGACCCATAGTCCAAAGCTGCCGGATTTATTTTCTGCCGTGTTGATCCATTTAATGTTATCAGCATTAGTTCTCTAGAAAGGTACTTGTGTAGCAGTATAAAATGCATTCAAAACATGAGCCCATTTTTCTTTTAAAATAATAAGGTCATTCGGTAGGGAAATGCTTGTTGTTTTTTTCCCCCCTGTCCTTGATTCATTCCTCTTTAAACTGGCGCTGCTTTTCTCCTTCCTCCTTAATAAATCTCTTTGTTTCCTACGGAGGTGGATAAATAAACCCTTCCTTTCTCCTCACGGAAAAGTCTACTATTTATGTGTATGTTTTCCACTCACTCTCTTTTGTGATGAATTTGTGATTACAAAGAACCCCCCACTGCCCTGCCCTGTTCAGTCAATCAGCTGACGGGAAGCTAGGTGTTCACTCATGCAAGCATAGGAAAACATGGTCACATATTTTAATATCTCCATTTTATAGGAATATTGATAAAATGATCACTCACAGTTGTTCCTCTGGAAAATAATTACTTTTAAAAACCTCATATAACAGAGTGATCTCTTGAGATTAGAATTTAAATTCACATTCTTGACTCAGAAAAAGAATTGTGAAGTGAAGAGAATTTTTCTTTGGCAAGATGCTCTCCTTGTGTGGCATGTGGTAACGTCTCCTTCTCTTGTGCTCACCAGGATCCTTAGAAATATGCCAGGCCCCTGAATTTTCCCTTTTTCCTCCATGCCCCACTTGAGCACATATCCACCTTATTATCTATTCCCTCAGCCCTGGTCTTTGTTTTACAAAGTGTCATCCATCCACACTGAAAAACACACTATGCTGATAGGATTTAGATCTGGGAAGACTGATGAGGAATTCTTTGCCCATCTCTCCGTATTATAGAAGAGAGAATCAATTGCAAAAGAAGTTAAAGACAGCACAGGACTTCATGACTCCTAGAGAAAATCCTGACACTGGAGCCTGGCTCTGGGTCTGTCTCTCTTGATGGCCACGTTAGCCTTTCTGATGTGCCTGTGGCTGGTAGTCCCCTTCCCAAAGACATTTGTGTCTTGTGAGGGTGAATTCCAGAGGACACATTCCTAGAAGGTGAAAATGACTCCAATGACAAGAACCTGAGAGATACTAGCAGGCTGATTTGGGTGCTCTGTGAGCAACGAACAGATATTTTGGAGAACAGGATTTGGGGGGCCTTCACATCCACACACTGTGTGGTGACTGTAAGATCTGCCTACCACCAAGGTTGGGACAAGATGCTTCTTGGTCCTTGCTATGTTTCTGTAATAAGCTTTGTGGAACCTGTCCACTCAGACTTCTTCCAACTAAATCATTACTATCTTTTACCTTAATTTCCAGGTAATCAAAATTGAATAAAGTAACACTTTTCCCTAAATTTCCTTTGTTCCTCAAAGTATTTATTAATTAAAAACAGTGTTCTTTGTAGAAAATACAGAAGAATTGAAAGAAAATAAAGGGCATCACTCCCTTTCCTGCTGGAGCCAATCACTGCTAACACTTTGGCATTTTTCCTTTCTGTTTTATTTCTATTTCTTTTCAAGTTAAAAACTAATGGCAATATTTTTCTCTTTCTTTTCTTTTTTTTGACTTTTTCTCTGGGTATAAAAGTAATACATGCCTGTTAAAGAAAAATTGGACAATGCAGATAAGCATGAAGAAGAAAATATATCATTAATAAGCTTTATACCTAGAGCTAGCCTGAATGACATGTTTCTTTCTAGTCTCTTGACAAAAAAAAAATCCCTATTTCCCCATTTCAGTTCTTAACCATAAATTAACCATTATATAGCTAAACACAGTTACTGATTTTTTTTTCACTTCATTAAGATAAAGACCTTTCAATTGGTTGCTAAAATTTGTTTCAGTTTGTGGCAAAGTTGGGTATAGGTGAGCTCTCATTTCAAAAGAAGAATTCAGTCTAGATTTTATACGGGTTCACATTTTAAACCTATGATGAAACATTTTGAACATGGCAGAGATGCATTAAAATGTCAAGAATAATTGTAGTTTCTTTCTGCAAAGTTTTTTCTTTTTATTCCTTTTCAGAATGCTTAGAGATGGGGGCAGCAGAGTCTATGGTTACAGGTGGGACTCTTGGTAATGTACAACATGAAGGGATCACTTACAGAAGTGATGCTCAGAGCTGGAGTGCATGCTATAGACTCTAGCCCGTGATGCTAGCTGTCTCTGAGTGAGCATACTCTATTGTTAATCTCAGAACGCCAATGCCTTATGTGTCCCCTCACTTCTCCTGTGCATGTCTCTCTTCCTTCCTACTAAGGGGACAAAGTACTTTCAAACACTGCCTCTCTAATGAGGCCAGACTCTTTTCTAAATGTACCTCTTGCTCAGCGTGTGCCCTCATACCGGGGTGTACTTATCTATCTAATGGGATCTTATCAACATTGAAGATGATGTGACACATTTCCTGCTTATGCACTTGACAGGGCAGCTCTCTGATTTCCAGGGCAAGTTCTATATCTATTACTTCTTTGGCACTGATTTTTACTGTGGGAAATAAAGTTTAGGACACATGTGGGCATTGCGCCTACACCTGTCCCTTCTCCACAGAAAATCCCCCACTTTCCTCAATTCCCAAAGACTGCATTGCAGTGGAGAAGAAACTGTACTTTATTCTCTCCCTACTCAATGCCACAGGGATGCTGCAAAATTTAACCCAACCTTATGACAATCAAAACTCCCATTCTCCTTCTTCTGCAAACAGTTTTGTAGTTGCATCTTTGGCCAAATGAAGGGATGCTCTTCCAGATATTAGTGAGACCCCTTGGGTGGGCAAAACCTGGATGGGATGTCATAGACTTTCAACTCGTTTCCAAGTTAGTGGAAAGAGTGAGTCCTCTCTAACTCTTGCTAGGATAATAATAACCTGTCCCAAGTGTTCCGAATAGGGAATATATGGACTCGGTGGGGGCAATCCATCATTTTCAAAATGTGTCTCTTTTTCCATCATTCCCCTGACAGCCCCACCTCCTCGACTAAGCTGACTTTCTCGTTCCTCTGGTGAAGAAAGAAAAACACTCTGGTCAAGTGTCAGTGACAGATAAAGTGAAGGGCAACGTTTTCTGACATTTGCTGCTAGGATCACCAGCCAACTGACTTAGTCTAAGTCAACAGCGAATATTTCCTTATTGCTGAGAAATGATTGATGGGTCCCAGTTTATTTGACATGTGCTGTCTTTGACACATATCTCTTCTTCACAAGAGTCAGTGACACAAGCAGCCTGGCTTTGGAGGCTGACTTTCAACTGATCTTGCATTTCAGCCTTAATATGTTTTTTCCCAAGTATCTATCTATCTATCTATCTATCTATCTATCTATCTATCTATCTATCTTCACCATCATAATCTCTCTTCCTAGCTATTTATATGTGTCATCTATCTCTTCATCTATTTTTAAATTCACTATTGGATTTATATAAATTCAGTCAAAAAATTAAAGTATAAAACAGATGATGCCTACAGAATTTGTCAAGAGGGATAAAATGGACTCCTGTGAGTTATTCCCTGTTACCTGTGGCTTAGGTTGGATTGTAGACCAGCTTTGTTCATAGTGTTTTATTTAATTTTGTTTTGTATTTTCTAGACACAATTATCAGTCATAAGTGAAAGATCAGTCATTTTGAGTCCCTTAGGTTTATTTCAGGTGTGTGTTGAATTGTAAGCATCATCCATACAACACATGATGCAATGTGTGGTTAGTATATTGCCAAGTGTCTGCAGACAAATTGATATTTAAGATCACAGAAAGCTAGAGAGACAGGACTGGTCACTTAGCAGTTCTGATCAATCTGAAATGGACAAT
The DNA here is from genome assembly GCA_007922815.1 of Macrotus californicus. Classification (NCBI taxonomy): domain Eukaryota; kingdom Metazoa; phylum Chordata; class Mammalia; order Chiroptera; family Phyllostomidae; genus Macrotus; species Macrotus californicus. Next base: position 1,026 of record VMDR010017136.1, on the reverse strand, counting down.
CTGATCAAGTGGGTAATCTGCTTAAAGCAGGTGCTGAGTAGCTCTTCTACTGGTCACAGCAGATCCATAGCTCTTTTCAATGAAGTAAAAAAGGTGTTTGCCCTGATGATTTAGATAATTATTTCCACTGTTCATTTTTCTTGGGACAGTGCACAGGATGTTTGCCTCCTCTTTCAACAATAAATTTTAAATGTTAGTAATTGTGATTTCTGTGAGTAATCATGATGACCTCAGACTTTGAATAAAGACCCACGCTGTTTGGGTATACTGCCCTCCTGGTCCACCTGACAATTTTGGAAAAGTATGATGTCATATTCAACAGTGCAATTAAATGACTGTAGATAGCACGTAACCAAGACACCATTGCTGAGAGTTTATGAGGACAAGCGTGATCTTTTTATTCTTGGCCACATTCACTTTTATCCGTGTCCTTCCAAGAACCTGCTGACATGATGGACAGGTGAAACTTCTGGAAGGGAAGAAAGCTCTCTAACTAGAGCCATACCTAACCACAGCTAAATCTAAAATTAGATCTGTGGTGACGAGCCAATTAAGGGGCAAATCGTAGAAATAAATTCTGAGTGTAAAGCCAGGTAAGCACACAAGGGGCTTTCTTTGAGATTATTACAGATGTAGAACTGTAATTTAAATAAGAACCCAACATATTGGGACCAGCTCTTTATTTAAAAGGCTTTTTTTTTTATTGTTGTTCAATTACAGTTTTCCCCATTGCTCTCCTCTGCCCTGCCCACTTCTACCTCCGGCATTCAATCCAACCCCCCAATTGTCCTTGTCCATGGGTTCTTTATACATGTTCCTTGACTTGACCCTTCCCCTTCTTACATTAGCATTGGAGAAGTAATTGATAGGAATATATGCACACTGTGCAAGTTATCTTGTATGTAGTGATTTGCAGGACCATTTAATTCATGGTGAGCCAGAGTTCATGGAACCAGAGAAGGCTAAATTGTATTGCTTGGTATAAAATCTAATTGGGCAGTTTTAAGTTTTATGACCTCTGGCACA
>VMDR010017135.1:0-20417 GCA_007922815.1 Macrotus californicus | reverse complement strand
GGGGGGGAAATGGGACAACTGTAATAGCATAATCAATAAAATATATTAAAAAATAAAATTAAATTAAAAAAAGAAAAAGGAAGGAAGGAATTGAAAGAAAGAAGAAAAGGAAGAAGAAAGAAAAAAGAAGGAAGGGAGGGAGGAAGGAATAGAAAGAAAGAAAGAAAGAGAGAAAGAAAGAAAAAAGAAAAAAGAAAAGAAGAAAAGGAAGAAGAAAGAAAAAAACGAAAAAGGAAGGAAGGAATTGAAAGAAAAAGAAAAGAAAGCAAGCTGGCTCTCTGGTTGCTGTGTGGAGATTAGATTGCAGAGTCCAGAGTGGATGTGGGAAATAAGGGGGTTACTGCTATCACCCAAGCATGGCAAGCATGCAGTGGAAATGCACAGTAGAGAGAAAACATTCAGGAGGAGAACCTGGGACAATGGGTGGTGGGAGGGGATGAAACATGTTTTCGACAGAACTAAACTTCACAAGAAAAGTTTCAAAGACTGAGGAGTTTAAAGTAAGTTATTCTTCCCAACAGGAAGCTTTTGGGAAACTCACTTTCAGCACACAGGAACTTCTGAGGAGATTTGTTTTCTGCATTTTCCCAGTGTTTCACATACAGACAACACTTTCCCTTAAGGACAAGTGACACACTGCTACTCAGTAAGTCTTTGCCAAATTCACGTGACTGGTGTCTGGGGGGTCTGGGTGACCTCCCACTATTGAGGAAGGTCTCCCCCAGCTCCCCCACCCCAGCTGGCAGGGTTCACACTATTTCTGCCCAGCAGGTGTCCTTGCCTATCTCTGCGTGCAAAAACCTAGGGTGAAGGAGGAACCGACTTCAGAGACTTTCCAAGATTACAGGGGCTTGCCCTGCACAGTGTGACTCGGTTGGCCATCGTCTGATTTCTGGTCAGGGCACGTGCCTGGGTTGGAGGTTCATTCCTGCGTCGGGGCGCATGGAAGAAACAACTGATTGATGTTTCTCTTCCTCCCTTTCTTGCTCCCTTCCCCTCTCTCTAGGAATAAATAAATAAAATCCTGGAGAAAAGGAAAGATTATAGGGGCAACCTAGAGTAGGTGTTCCCCATCCTCTCCTTGAGCCTACAGAGAAGGGGCCTTTAGGCAGGGTTTCACTCCACTACATCTCAAAAGACAGCACGGTTAAGTGAAAGAAGCCAGACTCAAAAGACTCCCTACAATATGATCCCATTTGGGGGACATTCTCTGAGGAAAGGGAAAAACTACAGAACCAGATGCGGAGCTGAGGTTGGGGAGAGAGTTGGGGGCCAAGGTGCAGCCCTCCCACTGTGGTGGTGCTCACGTGGGTCAGCGGCTGTCAAAGCTCACGGACCTGTGCCCTGGGAAGGGAGGCTCTTGCTGCACGTACATTACAGTCTGGTAGACAAATGACGGCCAGAGGCCAAGAGGGTGTAGTTCCCATTTCACGGAGGAAGAAAGCGAGGAAGGCTTGTCCACTCCCCCTCCACCCACCTTTTCTGCTTTTGTGGATGGCCTCCTCCATGGCCCCTGCAGGGCGGGCTGTCAGGAGCGGCCCAGAGCCCAACGGCCTGGAACCCGGACGGGCGGGGCCCGGTGTGCTGTGCGGCGCGAGGTGCGCTCGCGGTGCGGGGACCTGGGGCCGGCGCGACCGTGACGCCCAGAGTCGGGCGGTGATGTCGGCACGAGGCCTCGTGGACCTGGAAAGTGGACTGCGAATGTTTCGGTGGAGAAAAGAAAACTTCTGCGGGTACTAGCACGGCGCTGCCCGCCGCGAGTTCACGTCCGTCGTTCCTGGGGGACTGCTGAAATGGAGAGGACGCAGAAAGCACGGGCCGGGTCTCCACGATGTGAGATGCCCACCGGGGCCATCACGGCGAGCCCAGGCTCCCAGGCTACCTCCCAGGAAGTTTCTAAATATTGTTACCCCAGCTGTCCTGACTGTTTTGGAACTGCACATTTTTCATGGGTATTTTGGATGAGAAATAGCCAAGGGTGACCTGAAAAAAAATGAGTTATGGTTCAGAGAGGAATTAATTCTTCCTAGTTTTCCAAAATAACCCTTCCTCCTACACACGTGTACTCACACCAGAAGCCTGCTCTGCCGTCTGTGCTGATGCACAAGACAAACAAGGGCTGAGACTTTACAAACAGATGGAGTGGGCAGTTTTAGGAAAAGAAAAATTATCAAAAATAAATTGTAGAAGAAACAGAAAACAAGAGAATGAGGTAGGTCCTGCTGCCCTGCCCACTCTGACGAGACTGCGAAGCTAAGCACCTTGCGCTCGGGCCTTCAACGAACAGTAGTCAAGCACCTATCAGGTGCCAGGCACTGTGCAAAGATGTCCAAACCTAGGAAGCTCCCTTCTCATTCAGCTGTTTCTCTGGCTCTACCCAAACAATAAACCAGGGCAGATTTCTTTGTTCTTTTTCACTTCTTTGTACTTTCTGGGCTTCAATAACTTACATATCAATTCTAACTTCAAAAACCATTTAAGCAGCCTAGGTGAGTTACAAAATATTTCTTATTCCAACAAATGTGTTCTTCTCTTGTTGCAAGTGAGTATTCCTCCAAAACCCAAAGATCACACTGGTTTTGGTGACATGATTTCCCTCTCAAAATCTCCTCTTAAAAGATCTTTTTTTAAAGGAAATCTTTTTTCCCCCTAAGATTTTATTTATTTATCTCTGGAGAGAGGGCAAGGGAGGGAGAAAGAGGAGAGAAACATCCGTGTGAGAGAGACTCATTGATCAGTGGCCTCCTGCATGCATCCATACCTGGGACTGAACCACAAACCAGGCATGTGCCCTGACCAGGGAATCAAACCTTTTGCTTTGGGGGACACTGCCCAACCAACTGAGCTACACCAGTCAGAGCCAGGGCAGATTCCTTGTTGGATAAATCCTGTGTTGCAAAGGCTGGTGCAAAGGGAAATGAACAAAGTTGTCCTGTTTCCTACTATTCCCAACTCAAGGAGTCTCCTGCAGGTAGCTTCTTGTGATGGATCATCTGGTGAAGCATCTGTCCAGATAGCAAATTAATTCTACCATAAAATACATCCTTTTCCTCCATTTTCCTATCAGTAGGGGAATGGTGAGAGTTAGCAGGAATGAGGCAAGGCAGCATTTGAGGTTCTGTGAGACAGCATCTTGGGCCTGGTACAGGGGCTCCACCCACCTCTCCTCCAACCCAGGCTGAAAATGCTCTTCTGAGCAGATGCCAAGGTCATACTGATTATTGGAACTGCAGGATACAAACTGTCATGGATGCTGTGCTGGGCCACCCAGATGCCCCTTCAAGACTAATGGACATTTTCTTCCTGCCTCCACCTCAACCCTGCTGCTAGCCAAAGAGAGCTTCTTGCCCAAGTTTACACCTTCCCCAGTAAGCCAGTACCCAGTGACTGGTCAATGCAAGGTAAAAACCTGCTCTCTGTCCAACTCAAACAACTCTGGAGGGCCATCCCAGCTTCAAAAGTCCCTACGGGGGCCACTGAGGTCCACCTGTGGCTGCACTGCAACTTGACTTCTCCTTCTGCCTGGTCCTACTTCCTTCTCTCCCCCCACAGGTGTGGGTCCCAAGAACAGTCCTCAGTAAACTCTGTAACTCAGAACGTGTTTCCTAGAAAACCCACCCACACCAGCAGTTGGCGTGGTCTGAAAGAGTAGATGCTACAACGGGATTTGGGAGCTGGATGATTCACTGCCCAGGTAACAATGAGGACCCCAGCCACAGTAGACAGGGAAACGCTTAGATTGTTTGATTTTTCACCAGCGGTAAAACGGAATGGTTTAGCACCCACAAGATCTATGTGGGTGTCTCTTAGCACTCCCTTGTCCTATTTTGACAGTAAATAGACAGATACAGCAGCCACCGCCTGAGAAGTAAATGGCATCCAGGGGCTCAAATTCCTCAGGAATGGAGGCCTAGGCCTCCCACCACGAGCCCCCTAGGCCATCAGATGTGCTGGCAGAGGGTTTGAAGAATCAAGGGTGATAGGAGAGGAAGGAAAGGACATCAATATCAGTTCTGCAGCTGCAGGTGGTGTTCCACTCACCTTCCTCTTATGGGTTTTCCACAGAAAAAGATGCCCGCCAGGGTCCTGAAGGTGCTGCTCTCCAGACTGAGAAGTGCTGCACTGTGGGCGCATTGTTGCAAATGCTAGTGTGCTGCCCAGTCTCCCCCACCCCCCGCTTCAGAGCCGAAACACCTGTTCCACAGATACTGAGATGGCAGTAGGTAGGTTGACAGTAGGTAGGTTGCCAACCCTCTCAAGGAACTGTCCTTGGCTGAGAGCCACCTTACCCAAGGTCATTCATGCCGCATTCCTGGGGTAGCTAGCATCCAGTGACTGGTCCATACAGGCATACAAAGGTTTGACCGCTCTACCCCAGCTAACAACTCCAAAATGCCATCCAGCTTCAGAACTCCCTGGGGGGTCTGCCAGAGACCCCGGTGACAGCAGACCCCTTCCTCTGCTCAGTCTGTTTGCTTCCCTTCCACCTCAGGAGTTGATCTTGAGAGTACTCTCTCAGAAACCTCATGCACACTGATCAATAATGTCTTGTCTCAGAATCAGCTCCAATGAAAGCCAATCCATTCGACTGAGATTTGAGCCCAAGGCACAAGCTGTTAACTTCTGGATTTCCCAGAGGTCTCATCAGGATTCAGCTTCTGCTGGGCTGAGGCCTACTCACTACTCACAGCCCTTTACAGTGCAGAATGGCTATTTATGACTTCAGGCTGCCAGCATAGCTCCCTCCTGAGGCATTCTATGTTCTTGTGGGTCCCTAAGAACTTTCTTTCTTTCTTTTTAAATATATTTTATTGATTATGCTATTACAGTTGTCCCATTCCCCCCCTTTATTTCCCTCCGCCCTGCACACCCCTTCACACCCCATTCCCCGTCTTCAGTTCATGTCCATGGGTCATATATATAAGTTCTTTGGCTTCTACATTACCTATACTATTCTTAACCTCCCCCTGTCTATCTTCTACCTACCATTTATGCTTCTTATTCCCTGTACCTTTCCTCCCTCTCTCCCCACCCACCCCCCTGATGATAACCCTCCATGTGATCTCCATTTCTGTGATTCTGTTCCTGTTCTAGTTGTTTGCTTAGTTTGTTTTTGTTTCTGTTTTAGGTTCAGTTGTTAATAACTGTGGGTTTGTTGTCATTTTACTGTTCCTATTTTTGATCTTCCTTTTCTTAGATAAGTCCCTTTAACATTTCATATAATAAGGGCTTGGTGATGAGGAACTCCTTGAACTTGACCTTATCTGGGAAGCACTTCATCTGCCCTTCCATTCTACATGATAGCTTTGCTGGATAGAGTAATCTTGGATGTAGGTTCTTGCCTTTCATGACTTGGAATACTTCTTGCCAGCCCCTCTTGCCTGCAAGGTTTCTTTTGAGAAACAGCTGACAGTCTGATGGGCACTCCTTTGTAGGTTCCTGTCTCCTTTTCTCTTGCTGCTTTTAAGATTCTCTCTTTATCTTTCATCTTAGGAAATGTAATTATGATGTGCCTTGGTGTGTTCCTCCTTGGGTCCAACTTCTTTGGGACTCTCTGAGCTTCCTGGACTCCCTGGAAGTCTATTTCATTTGCCAGATTGGGGAAGTTCTCCTTCATCATTTGTTCAAATAAGTTTTCAATTTCTTTCTCTTCCTTTTCTTCTTCTGGCACCCCTATGATTCAGATGTTAGAACATTTAAAGACATCCTGGAGGTTCCTAAGGCTCTCCTCATTTTTTTGAATTCTTGTTTCTTCATTGTGTTCTGGTTGAATGTTTCTTTCTTTCTTCTGGTCCACACCGTTGATTTGAGTCCCGGTTTCCTTCCCATCACTGTCGGTTCCCTGTACATTTTCCTTTATTTCACTTAGCATAGCCTTCATTTGTTCATCTAATTTGTGACCAAATTCAACCAAGTCTGTAAGCACCCTGATTACCAGTGTTTTGAACTGTGCATCTGATAGGTTGGCTATTTCTTCATCACTTAGTTGTATTTTTTCTGGAGCTTTGATCTGTCCTTTCATTTGGGTCTTTTTTGTTGTCTTGGTGCGTCTGTTACATAGTAAGGGGCGGAGCCTTAGGTGTTCACCAGGGCAGGGTAGCCACATCACTGCAACGCTGTGTGTGGGGGAGGGTTCTGAGAGAGAACAATGGCGGTTTTCAGTGACCTTCAGCGCTACCCACAATCAAATTGGGCCCTTCTGGCGCTGGTTCCCCGGAGGGTGAGCTTTGTATGCTCTAGGACCCTGTGGGTCTCTCCAACGAGCTCTCCTGTGAGTCCGGGAGTTTCTCCCACTGCTGCCGCCTCAATGTCCACAGGAGTTTTCAATCAGAGCCTTTGAGGCTTTATTTCCCCGAGCTGGAACTCTGGGTTGCAGGGTCTGTCTCGCTCCCCAGTTGTTCCTCCTGGTTTATCCACACATGGTTGTGGGACGGCGCGATCCACCAGCAGCCACCTCGCCCGGTCCGCTGGCCGCGCCTTGCCCGCCCCAATCTGCCAGCCGCCGCCCTGCTGTGAGTCCTCTCCTGAGAGTCCTCTCCTCCTGGCTCCCCGTCTCTGCCACTCCTACTGGTCTGGATGAATGTTTCTTCTTTAACTCTTTGGTTGTCAGACTTCCATATAGTTCGATTTTCTGTCAGTTCTGGTTGTTTTTTGTTTTAATATTTGTTGTTGTCCTTCTTTTGGTTGTGTGAGGAGGCACAGTGTGTCTACCTACGCCTCCATCTTGGCCAGAAGTCTGAGTCCTGAAGGACTTTCTGCCTCGATGGTTCATTCTCTCTCTAGAAAGTCTCCAGCTGCTTTGCTTAGGGGTCATCGGATGGGGAGGTTCTATCACTGAAGCAGAGAGTGCCTGAGTCTGATAGGTCATATGGGGAAAAGAGACCCAGAGACATGAAGTTCAAGTCAGTAGCAGGGGTGTGGTGGGACTACAATATTGTTCCATATTCTTTTTTTAATTAAGATTTTAAAATACAGAGGGGAAGGGAAGAAAGAGAGGAAGAGAAACATCAATGTGTGGTTGCCTCTCGTGCACCCCCTACTGGGGACCTGGCCCACAACCCAGGCATGTGCCCTGACTGGGAATCAAACCAGCGACACTTTGGTTCGCAGGCTGGCACTCAATTCACTGAGCCACACCAGCCAGGGCTAGTTCTGTATTCTTTTTTACTCTGTTGTACCACCTCTAACTCCCTAGGGTTTGTCTCTATTAAAATCTAGACTGAGACATAGAGAAGGGAACTGATCTGTCCCATAGGCCTCAGAGAGACTTGAAACTTTGAAAGACCAGGTACTGGGAGGCAAGAAAGAGATGTGGGGTGGAAAATAGGATTAATGGGAAACCTATAAACATAGTATTTGGTCCTTGACCATCCCTCTACCCCCTACTCCCATTGTCTGCAGTGATGTGCCACCATTTATCTGGTAAAAAATGTTTTATACTTTTTAACTCCATACTGGTTGTTTTTATGTTTTAGTCTTAAATCCAGAAACTTTTGTGGAAGGGCGAAGGCAGGAGGGTCTGGGAAGTGCTGTTGGATATGAGGGATTTATATTTGGGATTTTTAAACACAAGAATCAAGTCATCTTCATTCCACTCAGTTTGAGTTCAAATAGGCAAACGTTCCAAAATTTCACCCTAGAATTCTCATCAACTGCCCAGTGGTGAACGTCAGTAGACATTTTTTGAGAATTCAGAACTGTTGGAGAACTGTTCAGAATAGGTGGAGTTTCTTCTATTACTGGGCAATAGAAATGCCAGACAATCAGCCAAGAACATAGTTCTATCAAACTTCTCCAGTACTTAACACATTGAGTACCACTCACGAGTTTTCGTGTGTTTCACGCGCCATCTGTTAAGGACCGCTCACGAGTTTTCTCGTTTTTCATGCGCCATCTGTTATGGACCTTAGATGTCAACACACTGTCTTGTCCACATTGAATGAAGCGATCTCATTGGTGGAAACCGTGATTGTGAGGTAGGTTGACCTCAATCTATGAAAAACTACATAATTGCACGAACCCATAAAGCATTGCAGTTACATTGTATTTTGGTCATTCAAATAGTCTTTGTCTTCAAGTTCCTGTCGCTTTTAGAAATGCCCCCTCTCAGAAAAAGGAAGGAAACCAACGAAACCAATACACTTCCGGAAGTATTGAACGATAATTTATCAGATATTCCTAGTGAGATCGAAGATGCGGATGACTATTTTGACGATTCCAGAGATGATCTGTAGTTATGATGATTTAAATAACGTGCAGTTTGCCCAAAAACGTGCAGTCCCTGGCATATGTCTTAGAGATTTCTATGTGGTACGCAATGTGTTTAAAAAGAAAAAAAAAAGCAAAGACCTCCTGTAGTATGCAATATGCTTATCTGAATTCCTGGAATATATGGTAGCTTGTGCCAATTACTGTGGCAGAGGAAAAATAAATGGCATAATATTTTTTAAAAATCCTTCCCCTTAAGAGACCAATGTTTGAACAGGAATGTCCATAGACTAACAATCAAATTGCTCATTACCCAAGCTATGTGGTGACATTGATAACTGCACATTTCTGCAAGGCTGTTGGATTTGGTGAAATTTGCAGTTTGCTGAGTTTTGTGGACATGTAGCCATTCCAAAAATAGAGACAGGTGTCACTCTTCTAGGTCTTTCTAGAGACAAGCTGGGTCTCATCTGAGTGCTGCAAGAGGGACTATCTGGATCCAAAGTCAGGGTTAATGGTGATTTACACCACTGAGCCACGAAAGAAAGGAAGCCTCCACTAGGTGGCAAAACTGTAGATAGACCAGATATTGCTAACAATATATGTCAATGTCTTGTTTTCTTTTCTGGTCATCCATCCAACCTAAGTCTCTCCTTAGGTCCCAAGTAGTAAAAAGTATCACCAAACACAATTTAGGAATCATTCCTGAGTCCTCTCTTTCAACTCCAATTTCAGCTAGTCGTTCCCTCTGCCTACGAAACATACGGATTGTCCATTTTTCTCCATCTTCACTACTGTCACCCCAGGCAAAAGAACATCTCTCTCCTGGACTACTTGGCCTGTTAACTGGTATCCCTGCTTTCACTCTTGCCTCTCATCTCGACAGTCTACAAATTAAATAAACCCTTCTCACTGTCCTGCCAGTGCCTCGCATTGCACTTAGAATAAAATCCAAACTTCACCACGGCTCCCCAGGCACAACACCCGTCCTCTGCCCACTTCTCGGCGTCTCTCTCACAGTGTTCCCCAGCCACAGCGCACGCCCGCCCCGCACCCCGCTCCCCCCCACCCCCCGGCACCCAGGACAGGCCGACGTCTTCCTCCCGTTCCCCAGGGCTTCGCGCACTTGCTGCTTCTCCCTCTGTCCTGCCCAGATCTTCACAGGTCAGGGCTTCAGGACCAAGGCGGTCTCAGTGTAACCCTTCGTGTCCCACCCCCAGCTGGCCTAGTTCATAGATCAACATCTGAAATTATCGTTAAAGGCAGGTTTAGCGTGTTTCTCCTTCCCCAGCAAGACGTCAGTTTCAAAGGGCTGGGACCTGGTCTTACAGGTGCACCCCAGTGCCTGGCGCACGGTGTCGATGGTTATGTACTACCGGGGGCAGCTCCGAGCAGAGGGGCACTGAGTGGGCAATTACACCCGGTGACAGGGGCCGTCCGGGTCCTCCAGCTGGAAGACCGGCGCCCCACTTCCCCAGCCCCCATCCGGTCTCAGGCATTGCGTGACCACACGGTCAACGACGAGAACGATACTATAATTGGTGGCGAGGAAGCGTGGCCTGCCGGGAGACACCGGGGACGGGGCATGGGCCTGAGCCAGGGGGCCAGAACGAGGTCAGGGCGGAGCGGTGCTGACCCGCAAAGACCGGTGGGCCGCAGGAACCCGAGGGCTCGGCCGAACTGGCGCCGCTGCTTCACTTCCGGGTGAGGGGCGGGCACGCCGAGCACTTCCGGGGCGGGCTGCGGATCCGGCTGTGCGGGCCGCACCGCGGCTGCTGGTCCCGGGAGCGCGAAGGGCGCGAGCGGCGAGGGGCCGAGGGGGCTCAAAGCGGTGGCGCGGGGACTCGGAGCCCCGGCGGTGGCCCATGGGGCGCAAGGCGTGAGGCCGCGGCCTGCCCGGGGCTCGGGGGGTGGGGGGAGTGGGGCGGGGAGATGGATAAACTGACCATCATCTCAGGATGTCTCTTTCTCGCCGCCGATATCTTCGCCATCGCCAGCATCGCCAACCCCGACTGGATCAACACCGGGGAGTCCGCGGGTGAGCGGCGGACGGATGCGCGGGGGCCGTGGGAGGGCGGGGAGGGGCGGGGGCCGGGCTGAAGAAAAGTGGCTGAGGGGCCAGGAGACCTGGACTGCGCTGTCGAGTCCCGGACCGGGAAGCCGGTTGAGGGGAGACGGCCGCCCGACCTCAGGGGCCGTGGGGGAGCCGGCTTCGTCCTGAATTTTTAAAAGGAATCCAGGGGAACGGGAAGAAAGTATTTGGAGGAAACTGAGGCGCCGGTAGAGGAATTCGAAAGCTGGCGCGGAGGCTGGGGCCGGAGCGAGACTACCTGCGGGCGAAGAAAGGCCCGAAGTGCCGGGGCCAGCCTGGACCGCAGGGAAGCTGTGGCGCGGAGAGGTGCTGGAAGAGGCAGGGTCCCTGGTGCCGGGCTGGGGGCGGGCTGGGCGCCGCGTGGGGCCCGGGTCCCCGCACCCCGGTCCCCGCGCCTCGGCCTGGCCCCTGCCTGCTTGGCGGTGTCGGAGACGCATGTGGCTTCCGGGTTTTCCCTTTGAAGTCTGTGTGTATAACTTGGCTTTATTTTAGGCCTGGGAGCTATAAGCCTGCCAATAATAAACTTCATTTTATGGAGCATCGTTCATTCTAGCACACAACAAAACGCTTTAAAGATCTTAATAGCAGTTACAAAATTAAATAACACAGTGGAGTCGCGGGCAGCCCAGCAGCAGTAGCGGTGTCTGCTGTAACCCCACGGAGCTGTCGCAGGCAGGGCAGGGGGAGCTGGTAGAGCAGAGGCGGCTTCTTTCCGAGGGAGGGGTATCGCAGGTGAACGCCCGAGCTTGTTTTCTAACTGCTTGTTCAGCGCAGATGAAGGGGACGTGGGGGGTTAGGGATGTCAAGCTCCCTCCGTGAACGATTTGTTATAAAAATGAATCACTAAGCTGTCAAACTACTTCTAAAGTATTGCTCATGGTTCTGTATGTCCTGCAATGTTTTTACCCCTTAAAAAGGGCTGTAGCTAGGACATTTGTTGCTTCCTCCTTGCTCCCATCTCTCCCTCATCCAGACCTAGTAACATAAAATCATGCTCTCAGATTTGCTGGTTGTTAAAATAACACTCGAAAAACTCTGCTCCTCTTCTTGCCTATACAGTTTTAGCACCGCTCTTAATTGTAAAGCATAGTATGTGTTACGTGAGGTGTTGGCTGATGCTGTGGTGGCAGGCCTCTTGTAGCAGATGAGTGTGTGAAGTCAGCCATTGTACCCTTAAAGCATACACAGTGCTGTGTGTCAGCTACACCTCAGTGTTTTTAAATTGCAGAGCATATAAAGTGTCACAATTTAGAGTTTTGTGAAACAGTGGGCTTTGTTTCTGAAAATGTTGGCAACATCAGCATTACTAGTTTATATAGTTACATGTGTGACACCCAAGTCATGAAACTGTTCTTGTTTTTATCCTAATTATATGTGCAGTGACTCCTTTCATGAGACTGTCTTTGGGACTTTGCATACTTAAGGGCAAAGAGGTTTCACTGTTTTAGCAGAAAAGATCCTTTCTACAAAGAAGTTTCAGGTGGAATTCCAATGTATAAAATAAACTGAACAATCCCTGGGAAGTTGTAGTTAAGAGTGGGAACTGTTACCTGTACAGGAGAAGAAAGAGCTAAGTAACAGTGTGACATTCCTGAGGAGACAGAAAAGGGCAGGACTCAAAGCACAGGGAAAGTGGAGCTGCTCCGTTACATTCAAGAGAAAGCAAGGACGGGAGGAGCACATCTTCATATTAGCGGGCTGAGTCTTGTGCTGTGAGTTGCCGTAGAGCTGGGAGGCACAGAAGTCCAGGGTATGAAGTAAGTTGAAAATGTTTGAAATAAGTAGATAGTTGTAGAGGAAGCATGCTAACTGGGGCCATAATGGGGTTGTCTGGCAGCACGCAAGCCTTGTGGAAGCTGATGGTCATGAGTATACAGCATAATAACCCATCTGCTTGTTGACCTTTTCTAGGCGTGCTGAGCTACTTTGGGACCAGTGTGTGGTGAAAGACAGTAGAAGGCTCCTTCAGGGTTGGGGTTTGCCGGCTACATGGAACGAAATGCAGTGGAGCAGAGATATTGGTCAGAATATCACTGTAATGATGGTTCATGGACTCTGAGCTGGGTAAAGAGTGAAACTGAATAAAAGAAAGGACAGTTGATTTGTCAGTGAATGGCAGGCAGTAGATGGTCAGTGGAAGAGTGGACCCAATGGAATCAAAGACCCGATGGGGAGTGGTCAATACAGCAAAGTAGGAGTGTGCAGGATTGTGGACATGAGGTCCAGAGTGCAGCAGTGGGGCTGTAGGACTGCAGTGGGGTGAAGGAGGTCATTTTTTTCTTAACAGTTTCCCTCGCCATCTCAGGATGACCTCCAGTTGAATGTTCTGAAGCTAGAAGGAGGAGTGAATAATGGGAGGGAGTAGGAACAGCAGGACAATGTTCAAAGTCATAACTAACCCACATTTCTTACCTTAACTATGCCAGACAGCAAGCCCGCAGAACTCGCACGAATGGGATGTGTTCCTTTGTTCACTCTCGTGCTCTTGTGTTGTGATAAGATGCGCCTGAACTTCACCTGGTGTTTGATTGAGCCTATGTGCTCCTTTTACCTGAGCAGACAGATCTAGTGTTCAGTTTTAAAAAGTCGGTGCAGAGTTGCACCTACCAAATCATTGAAACACAGGAAGTTCAAATAAGACCTCAAGTGACAGGACTAACTTTATTCTAAGATCTGCACAAAAGTGACTTAACCTGGCAGTAAAAAATTGTGTTGGCTTCCTTTGGTGCATTATGTACAGTATAAACTTTTGTATTTTTGTTCATTTTGATTTTATTTTTAAAATATTTCTTTATTTATTTTTAGAGAGAGGTGATGGGAGGGAGAGAAATATTGATGTGCGAGAGGCAACCAGTATAGCCCCCAACTGGGGACCTGGCCAGCAACCCAGGCACGTGCCCTGTCAGGGAATGGAACTGGCCACCTTTTGGTTTGCAGGCCAGTGCTCTATCCACTGAGCCACACCAGCCAGGGCTATTTGTTTTGATTTTAGAGAGAAAGGAAGGAAGGGGAAGGAGAAAGAGGGAGAGAAACATCCATTGGGATCTGCTGCCTTCCGACCAGGAGCGAACCTGCAACCCAGGAAGGCTTGCTGACTGAGAGCCCAACCAGCAACCTTTGGGTCTACGATTTGATGCCCAATGAACTGAGCTACACCAGCTAGGGCTGTAATACAGGTTTTGATTGTGATGTTTTCATTGTAATTTTAAATTGTCAAAATATATTGAAAGTAGGGTTCCTGGAGCCGAAAGGTTCTGCAGTTTGCAGGTGGAAAACCATCGCAGTGAACTACCAAGGCAAAGGTTCAAGGTTGAGAGCCACACTTCATCACTTCCTCTGTGACTCTGAGCAGGTTATTGAGCCTCTCTCTAGTTCCTTCTTTACAAAGTAGGGGTAATAATAGTGCCCATATCATTGGGTCATTGTGGTGGTTAATTGAGTCAATGTAAAACATTTAAAACGGTGCCTGACATATCATAAGTGCTCGATGTAAGGTAGGTGTTGTTGTATTGCTGTTATAGTTTACAATGACAGGTGTCAGAATCCCAGTTTTGAAATTAAAGCTCAGGACTTGTTACTGAGAGAACTGGCTAGAATAATATGGCTAGACTTAGCACAAGTCACGTAAATTGTCCTCCCTCTCGGCTTTGGACTTCACTCCCATACTTCTCCTCCTCTTTCAGGCTCTCAGTTTCTTATTCTCCTCTCTCTACTCCTCAGATTCTACTTGAACTACTACAACGGGGAATGAAATCCTCAAAGACAAAAAACTTAAAATAGCTTTCTAAAATCCCAGCTAATAAACTATATTACCATAAGATTATGGACAGATTATGCTGGCAGAATTTTTATTTTGTTTTTATTGCTTCAGATACAGAGAAAAGTACATCCCTTTTATTTTCATGTGTATGTGGTAACATTTCCTGAACTTGTTCTAACAGTTTAAAGATTAAGCACAAAGTTTTGAAGATAGAATGAGACAGAAATAGATATTACGTATATGTCTGGGGAAAGAAAGTATATGGTGGGGGCCACTTTAATAAGAACTCCTGTTTCTATTAATGTAATCAAAAATATAAAATGGTAGGTGAATGTAATGACGTTACATAATTCTGCCATGCTTAGGTCAAACTCCTTCTGGTTGCTGGACCTCGACATCAGTGGCAGTGTCTTTCATTTTATACATTGCTTTACAGTTTTTAAAGCTCTTTTACACTGATGACTTGACTTGATTCCTTAGGCCCATGATTTTTGGCCATGGTAAAAAAGTCATTTCCACATTTTCCCCACATATCAATGCTTTACACATGAGGTTTGAGTTTGTGTTGCAAAAACTCCCTTCAGAACAACTCTTCATCGAAGTATTACCTGTATCTTATTTATGCACACCTTTTATTTACTTAAATGAGGTTAAACTTTAAGTGATTTGGCTGAAATTTTTGCCAGATTTCAGAATTGAGAAAGGAGGAGATTTGGGTTTCAGTCTCAATATGATGTCCTTTGCTTTGTGTAAGTCCATCACTAAAGAGAGAAACATTTGTGAAAAAGAATGACTCTAAGTTTTATTGAATTAATTTTAACAAGATCAAGCAGAGCTGCTTCTGATAATGTAAGTGATCTGGAGAGACCTTTGTTTTTAGGCATAATCCCTTTGCAGCAAGGATTTCGGTGACCACGTAGATGGATTTGCGCAGTGTTCTTTATGATTTCCAGTGTTTCCCTGAAGTCTTGTCCAGTACAAGAAGGAACGTCTTTCTTACACCTAATCAAATTTTTTCTCTCTAGAATTGGTAATCATATCCACGTTGTTGTCTGTCATAGTATATTTATTCCTGAAAATATTTTTGTTCTTGTTATTTTCAAAATTGCTTAGACTGGATGTTATGGAGTTTAAGGGGTCTCAATAACTCAAAACCTCTTCCCTCCTTGTATTCTGAACTAATTGGGGGTGGAGAAGAATAAGATAATTAGAAGCTAAGATGTTATTTCATTACTGATAGAGGGGATATTGGGGACTGTGGCTTATATCTGTGGACAAGCAGTTTCCTCTTACTGGACCTCAAAAGTGAACAAACTTAACCATCCAATCCCAGGCAGGACTGGGCGACCTGTCTTACAAGATTTTCAGTATAAATGAACAGAGATAAATGTTCCCTGTGGGCAACTTGCTCCTGAGGGCAAAAAGTTGGACCACATATGCCCATTTTTTTTCATTCTAAACTGCCTGTCACATAAAGTCATTCCTGCTGACCTGGGAAGGATTGAATGAGGGAACACGGCACACACTCATACATACATCATAATAGGAAGAAAGCTTTACCTCTTTGAAACCAGGAGGTGAGATGACTGACATTTTGTGAGGGTTTTCTTTTTCCCCAGGTATAAAGACTGGTGGGTGCTTGGGGATATGAAAGAGTTGGGGAGGAGGTCATTTCCCATTTTGTGACCTACTGCCCTCTCCACAGGATATCCTGGTAACCCTTAGATAGTGTACTGTGGTGGTTGACATCCATCATGTGAGTTCAAGATCTATAAGGAGATCCTGGCTTACAAATTGAGGGTCCTTGGTTCAAAACATGAAAATTACACGCTGCCCAAGCAAACCTATTTATCAAATACTAGAAAGTTATTAATAATCTCTTTCCCCTGAACTGTGATAACTTTGATGATCACAAAAGAGCTTTAGCATGAAGGAGCTATGTAATATCAGTTGTTAAACCAGCCCATTTAGAGCTTTGCTTTGTTAATCACTTTGGACATACTTGTAGAAAATGATACAATTTGGTTACCTATGGGGGCAAAATCTTGACATTGTGTTCTTTAATTTGAAAAGCATTAATAGGATTTCTTTGATGGCCTTTTGGGTCTTTTTTTACTAAATTTTCTTTTTTAAAAACAGCTTTATTGAAATATAATTCATATAACCATAAAATCCATAAAAGTGTGCAATTCAGTGGCTTTCAGTGTATTTATGGAGTTGTGCCAGCATCACCGCACTCAATTTTAGAACATTTCAGTAGACCAGAACGAAACCCCATGCCCTTTAGCTATCCTTCCAACCTCCTAGTCAACCACCAGTCTACTTTCTGTCTCTGTGAATTTGCCTGTTCTAGACATTTCATGCAAATGGAGTTATACAAAACGTGGCCCTTTGTGACTGCCTTCATTCAATTAGCATAATGTTTTCAGGGTTTATCCCTATTATAGCAGTACTTCATTTCTTTTTATTGCCAAATATTGCCAAATAATGTGGTATATAAGGATACACTACATTTTATTTAGCCAGTCATCAACTGATGGATATTTGGGCCAAGAATTTCTTTTACCTGCAAGAATAACTCTTCTCCATAATGATAAAGTGGTACAAAAATTTATTTTATTTATTTTTTAAGTTACATTATTAGTATTGTTTATTTCAGCATATGAAATAATAAGAACTTGGACCAAAAATTTAAAACTAGTGTTCTTATAGTGTTCACAGGACTTACTTAAAGCTTGAAATCAGTTATGATACTGTGAATTTCACAGTGTAGTCATATTTTTCAATACAAGATTAGATTTCCTGAACAACACATTTTTTTTCCCTTTGCAACTTTAGCTCCAGAAGACCTCTCTTTTTTACCACTATCAACAGAGATTAGCCACTTCAGAATGAAGAGTGTAAACTCTAGGCCTAAAAGTTTTGGAGAAGACGAAGTTGGGACCGAGAACATGGACAGAAGCCATGAATAAATGGAAATCACTAAAAGGAAGGAAATGCAGAGAAAGATGACAGTGATGATTGCTGTTGCATTCCTTAGACTGATTAGACTTGTTGAATTCTTTGTCACTTGGCTGCCAGTGCCCCTGTCAAAGCTGTCATAGTGCGAGCCATCCGTTACGTCAGTCAGTCCGCCACTCTTGAGCTTAGTGTGTGACCTGAAACAACTTTGCTGTCTAGCTCCTGATGAACACTGGGATTGTGTTGGAGTTGCATTGCAGTAAATGGTCATGTAGGGTTTGGAATTAGACACATCTAGATTTGATTTCCCAAATTCCCTTTTTCTGAGCTTTGGGATTTGGGGCATGCAATTTGATTTATCTCAAGAAAAGGTTGTGAGGAAATAAAAACGGCATGCCGAGGAACTTTGGTTCTTGAACTTAGTTTGTTCTGGAAGGCTGTTCAAGAAGCAATTTTTTTTTTCCGAAAAGCAAATTGTTTTTTTCCTGTTAGAAATACTGTACATAATCAGTATGGAAAGGTTGTTGGACTAAGAACCAAAGTTTTGTTCGACAACTGAGACTTTTGTCGTCCATGAACAACTTGGTCAGGAACTGAATTTTTTGAGATGGGAGACATTCAAGAACCAAGGTTTGATTGTGTAAGGAATTAGCACACGGTCTAATACAGAGTACGTGCTCAAATGTTAGACATAATGATTTATTATTTAAAAGCTCAATATCTAAAAATCAAAACATCTGTATTTAAATATTTTCCTTTTGTATTATTTGTTATATTTACTTACATATGTCTTGTCTTGCTCTAAAAAGAGATTGAAGGCAACATGGTGTGTCTGTATTCGAATACTTCTGAAACCCATTGGGTCCAATCTGGGAAGAGAGACCGAAAAGTCAGTTGTAGTGGTAATGTAAACTTACTGGGACATATGCATGTACCAAAACCCAGGAATGCATTGAGTTTATATGTCTCGGAAAAGATTGAAGAGGTTTCCTGAAGGAAAGGCAGCCTGGCATATTGGAAAGGGCACCCAGGTGTGGGGGCAAAACCAACGTGTAGTCAAATCCCAGTCCCACTATTACTAGCCATGTAATTGACCTTGGACCAGTTGCAGTTGAGGTTTATTCTTATTACTTATAATAATAATAAAAGTTACATCATCAGACTTGATTAATATCTCTTTCAGCACTTCCAATTGTCCTGCGGGTTCAGGTCCCCCCCCTTTCTGTTCTTTAGGTGAAAGAGTAATAACCTCAGTGAATTGTGAAAAATCATTTAGTTTAGAAATTACTTTTAAAGGAATATGCTTAAGAGCATATTTATGGTCTGCAAAGCTTTACAGTATTAAGAATCAATTAATTAGTCTCACCTCAAAGACTGAAAATAAGTTTGAAATACATAAGAGTTGTTTCTTTGCAGAAATCTGGCAAACAGTACAACTGAATTTAGTTTTATTTATGGAATAAAATTTCTTCTCGTTGCCATTAGCTTCTGTAATGCAGTTGTGAGTGTGTTTTCATGCTTATATAACCATATGGGGAAAGTCTGGGCACATAGTGAAATATCACTGTTTGTGAAATTGTTACTGTTGAGTTACAAGTAAGCTCAATCATGCAGCTTGAATGGACAATTATTTTAATAGTGACCTTGTTTGATGCCCTCTAAGTAACTCAGGACATTAGGTTGTGCTGTGACAGCAGTGACAATACATAGGTATAACTTCCATCTTTACAGCTTTACATGTTTATGACAATTTATGTAAACTTGACATATCTTTTTAGTTGTCAGAATGTTTATTTTCAAGCTCTGGAGCTACACATTTTTTTCCCCAAGTACAGTACTTCTTAGAATTCTCTGCCCAACTAGCAACTAAAAGTTAACTGCCAAAAAGTTTAATACTTAACAAAAGCTGATCCATTTGGTAACAAGGTATTGGTGTAGTGGCTACATTATTTCATTCAGACTGATGACAAAGTACTATTGAGAAAAGCTATTGAAATGCTAGAGAGGTTAATTAAGAGCCATGAAGGAAACTGAGGATTTTTGAATGTCAAAGTACCTAAAAATGAGTATTTGGATAAAAATCACTTTTTAATAATATATTTCTGTAAACTTTACTATGTTTCATTAGCTATAAATTACAGGGAAGAGAATGCTTGCCAAATGAGCAGGTACACTGTGAAGTTCCTTTGGGATTTACTGCTTTAGAGTTGACAAAATAAATACGGACTTAGGGGTTGCTATCGGTGACACCCAAGTGTGTTTATGAGTATATACCAAGCAGCATGTATAGTTTGCCTACATAAAGTGTCCATGTTTGACTCCAATTCAGTTTTGAAGGAAACAAATTTCTTTGAATTACTGCTTTTTTCTTCTGTTTTTTAAAAAATTAAATTTTAGTTACAGTTGACATTTGTTATTTGCATTACTTTCAGGTGTACAACATAGTGGTTACTCGGGGGTTTTTGTTGTTGTCTTTTTTTAAATTAGGAAAATGCTGCACTTTTTTGTGTGTGTCTCTATACTAGCTTGGCTATAAATGAAAGATCCCATTCGGCATTTTGACACTTGCTGTTGTGTATATTGAGCAAAAAGGCATTCGTTGACTACTAATATAGATCTATTCAACTATGGATCATATACTGTTATTGTCAGAGATTAAACAAGAGTAAAGAAAAATGCAGTTGCTTGGGTCAAGTAAGAAAATGGGAGAGCAAAATTTCACTAGTCTTTCCGTTTGTGGTGTGAGTTATTCACCTGGAGTAGTTGGGTCTACTTTCAGCTATAAAAATAGAAGTTCTTTTTTTAAAAGTAGGCTGTGAGCGCACTGTCCCTCTTGGAAGCATGCCTGTAACCTTTACCTTCCCCATCTTCCCTCTGAGGCATGTATCCCCTGAACTCTGAGGGACCTTGTAAGACTTGTAACCAGGGGAGCAGTGGGTATTGACAGCTTATCCTGGGCTAACCCCCTGAACTTGTCCCCACGGCTCCCTTTTCTCTGACTTTCCAGTGAGCTGATAGCAGCTCCACCTTGGTTCATTTTTTTTCTGTAACATTTCTGGAGTCAAAGCAGCCCTGCCTAAGCTCTCTCCTGTTGCTTCTTCTATCCTAGGCCCTTCCTTGTTTCACTGTCCCCAGCTTTAATAAACACACTCTCAGAAAAAAAAGGAAATAAAATAGGCTGTGTTCAGATTAGCTCTGCTGATCAGACCACTAACTTCAAAGTCAGAGATCTCTATGGCCATTTCCTTTATGACCACTTCATTTATGGAGTACTATTCATTTTGATAAAATAGATCTTTAGTTTACCATGAGTATTCCTTAAACCTCCCCTTAGGAATTCCTTTTACTACTGGACATTTTTCCAGACTCTCACAACAAGTGCTTATTGAAGTACAC